>JAWWNI010000281.1:600000-881869 GCA_034642065.1 Darevskia nairensis
AGGCGGTTTACAAGCACGTGCTAAATCCATATTGCATCCTGTGTTATTCGCTTGCTATTTAGCACGGCGTACTTGCTGCGCTGTAATACAGCATATAAGCCTTTATTGATCTGGTCGTCTGGATGAGCCCCCAGTCTCTCCCCACCACCACATGCAAATTGAGTATTTGAAACAGATAACTCTCTCCGCCACTCTCCAATTAAACGACTTTATTGATTTCAACTACTCTGTGGCCTTGTTGTAGAAAATCGCCTTCTGCCTTTGAACCAGCCAGGGGTTTTAAAGTTCTAAAAAAAATGTTTTATACTTTCTAGAAGCGCCATATGACTTCCTATACCATAACACTGCTATTTTATTTTATTTCTAATTATTTGTATTTCTTCCAAGCTCTGTACAGTAATTTCGTGAATTAATTCCTCCTCGCCAAGGCTAATGCCCCGCTGCGCGCTGAAATGAACCGGGCTATCGCAGTGGAATTTAGCACAAGTTTCTGTGTGTTTATTTATAGTAAACTTTAAAAAAAAAAAACAACTTAAATGGAACTGGCTTCCAAGTTAAGTGATTAATATCTCTGTATATAAAATATAACCCAGTGCTTACCATATTTACCGGGAAGCAAGACTCAAACGTGTTTTATGTCAGCACCACAGAACGTTAGTGTGATCCTGTGTGTATAATCTGCACGGTATATGGGAACCATCCGGTCAAAACCTGAAGTTCCATTCATTTATTCCGAAGTTTCACCCATTTATTTTTCAGTAGGGGTTAAGTTAAAACTTCAACTCTTCCCACTCAAAGGAACGGGGCTTTAAAAAGTCCTGTGGCTAGATTTGCGTTCCCTTGACTTCCCTTATGTAGAAGGGAACTATTATAGTTCCTTGTAAATTTAATAATAAGAATAGAATTTAATAATAATTTAATAATAAGAATAGAATAGACCTACATGTCCCAAATACTCAACTTTCTCCTTTTCTTACAGGCAGATTAGAGAGAGCTTCTCCCCCCCCCCTCCCCCAAACACACACGTGGTCCCTTCCTAACTGCGCTGCAATCGCAGCTAATAACTCCATAGCTCAGGGCTACTTTGCTAATTGACAGCGAAGCAGCACATTACAAGCATGTGCCTAACCTAGATTTACTATCGATTTGAGAGAGCCTGTGGTTTGTTTGTTTTTTCCGTGGGCGGTGGCTCCAGTTGCTAACGTTATATATGCCACCCAAATGCCACAGATGCTTTTACTCGGAAGTCAATCCCACTGAGTTCAATGGGGCTGACGCCCAGGTAGGCTTCTGTTTCGGGACTCCAGCCTCGGTTACTTTTAGAGGAGAGTCGTTTTCCAAAGAAAAGACGCCGGGCGTGCGAGCAAACCAGAAGAGGTTGTAGTTTAGTTCCAAGTAGATCGTTTAACTTAAACAAAGTATCGACTATTCCTTTTTTCCTTTTCTTTTTAAAGAACCCCAAACAGAACTGCAATGTTTGCTGCTCACAGACCCATCCACTCACACGGTGAGTTTAATGCTAAGTGACTTGGTAATGCTGCACAACATTAATCATAACAGTAATTATTATTGTTGTCTTTAATTATTATGAATTATAATGGGTACTCCAAGCAGAACCCATTGAAACTAATGGGCATGACTAATTTAGGTCCATTAGCTCCTTTGGGTCTACTCTATCTCCGCTGGCTACAACCCGGAGCTGGAGGATCCGGGTGCGCTTTTTGCTGCGGATCTCCATTGGGGAGGTTATATATCGGGAAGGGTCGTCCGTGGCTTAGCGGCAAACGGCATGCTCTGTAGGCAGATGGCTCCCCAGTTTAGTCCCTTTAGGATCAGGAAAGATCTGCGCCCCAGACCCCCGGAGACCCAGTGCCAGTAAGAAGAGTTTAGAGGGACCGCTGGTCTAACTCGGCAGCAGGCAGCTCCCCACGTCCAGAAGCCCAAACCCGCGTTATTCCTCGGCGACAAAGCGCCACGGAAAATAATATACGCGAAACAAGACACCTTTTCATTGCACGGAAGTTCCTTGGAGCAAGGGAGCCGGCGCAGGGCAAGCTGAGGAGTGTCTACTCGGAAGTAAGCCCAGGCACCTTGAATTCCCAGGTGTCGGCGTGTGCGCAGCAGAGGGACTGGCGTGCTGGGTTTTGCTTTGTTTGAGGCTGTTGTCAAAAGGTTTCCTTGCTGCAACACAGCCGCTTGGGCCGTCTCCGAGCGCAGCAGAGCTGGGTTACTCTAACCGGGAGAAGAGTATCCTAACAAACTGTGCAGTTGTGAGAGTGTCTGTGGGAGAGATCCCCGGAGCTCCCTTCGCCCTTGACCTCTGGGTGCTGGCTGCGCTAAGCAGTGGCTGAGGGGCGCCACATATTTTTGCAGACATCCCCTCTCCCCTCCCCACCAACTGATTTATTTATTTTTCTTAAAGCAAATTTCTCGAGCCTCTTCGCCGCTTACCTTCCATGTCCCGGGTAACTGCGCTAAAATGCATCCTCCTCCGGGCAGCGGCGGCGGCGGCAGCGGAGGGGCTGTAGGGTCCGCGGAGGCCCCCACCGACGGCGGCGGCGGCGCTGGGCTCGGAGTCCAGCGCAGCGACTACAACCTCCTCCTCGTCGTTGTCGCCGTCGTCTTCTTCTTCGCCGCCGCCTCCTTTTCCCTCGCGCTCAGCGGCTGAAATCAGAGAGGCGATACTGAACGCGTTGGCCTTGGGGGACAGGGGGCTCGCGTCGTCCATAGGAGGGCAGAGAACCGCCGAGCCCGGACGCCGAGCCCGGGTGGAAACGGCCCGCCCGTCGGGGAGATCAGGGGCCCCCGCGGCCCGGCGGCAGAAACTGCTGCGGGAAGAGAAGCAGCCGAAAGAAGTTTCCGAAGCGGCTCCCCCACCCCTCTCTCCTCTGCCCTGGCCCTTCCCTCCCCCCCCCCCCCCCGCTCCAGCAACCCATCGCCGTTCCCTCCTCCCAGCTGGCGGAAAGTGGCTCCGCGCGCCTTGGCCCAACCCGAAATCTCCCTCCTCCTCCTCCTCCTCTGCCACCTCGTCCCCACTCCCGCTTGCCCCCCCCCCCCGCACCTCGGATCGGCAGCCGCCGGCCTAGACACGTTTACTCGGAAGTAAGCGCCGCGCCTGCTCAGGGAGGTTTACCTCCAGGTAAAGCGCTTAGGATCGAGTGGGATTATATGTTCTTGCTTTCTGCACACATTTCTCCCGCATTCCTTCTCTTTTCCCCAGCAAGGAATAGTTCAGGTTACTGCTCCTTGTTTTCCCTTTTTCGGTTTCCCCCTGGATTTATTGCGTTTATTTTACACCTCCCTCCTCCCTCCTTGGAGCGCTCCTTCCTTGCAAGGCTGAGGGCGCAGCTCCCTTCCCTGTCGCAAAGGATTCCTCTCGTTCGCTCTGCGCACTTTCCCGTGGGTGGTGATGCCACACGGACTGGTAAGGATGGCCTTCTGCCCCGCCGCTAATTTCGCATCCTCCACTCTCCGCTTCCTTTACCTCTCCGGAAACACTACCAGCTACAAACTAGCAAAGAAAAGAGCTATAAATTGGAGAGGATTTGGGGGGGGGGGCAGTAGAGGGGGTAGATTGCGCCTCCTCCTTCATTTTCCCAGTTCTCTTGCCGTGGCCACCAGAATAATACATAGGTAGCAGAGACTTTGTGGGGAGTGTCTGCCCAGGTGTGGAAGGGCACCCCAGAACCACCACCAATTACGTATATAGGAGGAAGCAGCGCAACTCCCCCCCAGAGTGAGTCCAGCCTAGAAGCGAAACAGTCCGCTCTGCAGTTGCCCGAAGAAAAGAAGGGGTCATCTCGCCCCGCAAGACCTTGAGAATGAACAACCCCTTCTTCAGCCGGTTCTATGGGCGGGCACTGAAAACGGTTTCTCCAGAGGTGCGTGTGGACAGATTAGTTCTACCGCGTTTTACTGCTTCGACCTATAAACAGGGCGCACTATTAGCGGTGACCCCACCACACACAAACACACACGCACACACACGCACACGCACCCCCCCCCCCAATAAACCAATCCCATGGACTACTATATCATCAGAAGTGCGTGCACTTAGATCTCCCTCCCTCCCTCCCTCCCTCCCAACAAAGCGCGCATCGGGTTGTGCGGAGCCGCCTTTCATTCCCACTAACGGCTGCAAAACTGAACGTTGCGTAAGATAGCAATTACAGCTCTATGGCAATTATGGTGAGGAGCCTTGATTCGCACCCCAAACCTCTCCTCCCCTCGCGCCGGAGATGTCATCACCGACCCATAATGTCTGGCTCGAGACACGTACCAGCTTAGTTTGCGAAGGATTGCCAGGGGTAGGTGTTTTTTTTTGAGGGGGGCGAATGCCACCCCAGAGCCAAACACCACCTGTTAAAAAACTTAAAACACTTTCTCGGGATGGGAATCAGCTTCGTAGAGACCTAGGCAGAGACATCTCTTTCCGATCCAGGCTCAGACGTCCAGAGAGGCAAGGGCCACTTTCGGTTTTTGAGGCCTCTAGCCATAATAATCTTAAACATATCCAAAAAGTGAATGGGTTGTTTGTATAATCAGCTGATCTGAGAGGACACGTTCACCGCGGTCTAATCTAGAGCCATTCCAACCGTTTTATTGTATGAATATCTAGGAACACTTTAAACTGTCTAATACGACAAAATTCTATATCGGTCAACAACAAAGTCTTTGATCAAATCCCATCTCTTATTTGAATATATTTGAAGCTCTGAGCCGGAAGAGTGTGCCATTTTTTTGGTCTGTTATGGATAAAAACAAATTGCAAAAAGTTATCAAATGCTCCCAAAATTTTAAAAAGGGTCTAAATTTGAGATTGAGGGTCAGAGCAAATGGGTCCCCCTTCCTAAAATTACTTTAGGAATGAAATATGAACCGAATATGAATCGGGTCCTCAATCCCATAATAGTCCCAAACTCTTCTGCGTAAGTATGATTTTATACCAACAGTAACTGCTGAGTATTTATTACTACCGTTGCATAGTATTAAGAGTAATCCGCCTACAATTAGTAGGGTAGGACAATACATTCTCTTAAGAACGTTTACTTGAGGCTGGAGAATGCTTTAAGTGAGAAACCATAATAAAAAGAATTAGCAGTTCTTAAACAATGTTTCCATCTGGATAGAGAACGCTCTCTTGATGCAAAACGGTGATAAACCAGAATGGATACGGAAGAAGGAAGGAATTTTACATGAAATATCCCTTTGGGGATATTTTGGACCAAAACCACAGTAAAAAGAATTATGGATCTTTTGTGCAATGCCTGACGCTGAATTCGGAGAAAGAAAGAAAACACTTTCTGGGTTCCAAACCTTATAAAAGTCATAATTGTTTTGTGAAATCGCAAAACGTTCCCAGGTGCTATATCTCTCGGGAGTCCAGAAGCCTGCGCGCCTTTTCTGGATAAAGACATACATAATTTCTGGACTTGCAACCGAGTGTATAGAGAGGATTTTGTCCCAGTTCACACAAGTCTCCAGTCCTTGTCACGCAAGAGAGAGAGAGGAGAAAAAGGGAATGACTCTAGAGTCATTGGTTCCGAGGACACCCCGCCGCCGAAAAGACCCCCACCCACTTAAATCTTCGTGCCACGGGAACCTTCGCTCTGCTGCGCACGTCTCGGATTCCTTCCAGGGGACTGCGATCCCTAACCGCACATCCTTGGGAGTAAGCCCCATGGAGTTCAATAGGACTCCCGAGCGAGCTAGGCACAGAAACACACACAAACACATCTGCTTAACTGGCCAGGTCACCTGCAAAGCCTGCCTCGAATCGCCGTCCCCTTTTTCCTCTGCTGCAACGTTAGAAGGCCAGACGGGGAGAACAGGATCGCTTTTCGCGGCTGCTCCCGGCACAGCACTCCTGCAACCCGATCTCTCCTCCGGCTGCAGACGAGCCCTTCCAAGTCCGAGGGGGGGGGCTGTATAAGCAGGCTTTGCCTCCCCTACTGCATTATACCCAAGACCCTTCTCCACATGAGCACCCACGGAAAAAAATAAAATAAACCCACCAGGCTAGGGCTACTGGTACCTCGATAGGTACGGCAGACACAGCAAGCTGCATTGAAGCTCTTGCTATACCCATCGCTGCAGGGCTAGGGTGCGTATTGGGGGCCGTTGCGTGTTTTGCATAGAGACTGTCTGCAATTAAAAATCATCATCATCATCATCATCATTAAAGGGAGAACCGCCAAGTGAAACCTCCGAATTGGCATTAATCAGGAAGTTCGACCGCATCACTCCTGGACTGAATCGCGACAAGGGCTTGATGTTACGTTACACGTGCGAACCGGCTTCTCCGTGTTCCGAGAGACGCATGTGTGAACAGCAACGACTGTCTGTAAACCGCCACCGTGAATCGCGGGATCTGCGTTTCCTGCTTTTCGTTTGCTTCTGACCTCAATGTTTACAACTCTCAGCTCCCCCTGCCCCCCGAAAAAAAAAGCTCCACTCTCATGTACATATACTTGTAAAACAGAATAAAACTCCATCCATCTGATGAAGTGGACTGCAACCTATGGAAGCTTATGCCATAATAAATCGACGAAGTTTTCGAAGTGGAGCAAGGCTGTTCGTAATAAGGAGCAAAAATATATATATTTATGCAGTACTTTTTTAAAAAAAAAATACGCTTAAGATGTTGCAGGAGGACTTACTTGACATAAACAGTCCTAGCCAAGTCAATGGGATCCCTATGGAGTCCGTAAGAGGTGGATCCCTCATAATGACCATGATCGCACGGATATTCCTCCGTGTTTTCCAACTAACGGAGCAAGTCCCACTTTTGAGTAAGCCATAGAACATTGTTCCAAGTCAGTGGGGGTAGAGAGAGGCTAGCTGCTGTACTTTCAACCGGTCCAGTTGATTTCTTTGGTGGTCCTGGGTGTGAATTGTGCGGAAGGACCCCCAGGATTGGAAGCCTCCGTGTATGCCGCCTTGAGCTCCCGGATGGGGGAAAAGGCCGTTTGTTATAAACAGAATAAACAAACGAATAAAATTGTTTTTTTGGAGAGAGAAAAACAACAACTTCAACCACGATTCCGTACTTTCTAAAGCACCTTGTATATCAGTGGGACATATTTAAGCATAACTGTCCCAGTGGATGGGAATTAAAAATAATAATCCTTGGCCTTTTGGCTGGAAAGTGCCTTTACAAGATAGTTTCAGAACAGGTGATGATCGGATAATGCCTTAAGAAAAGAAGAGCTCTAAATAAAACGGATTTATTTGTCTTTCTTTCTTTCTTTCTTTCTTTCTTTCTTTCTTTCTTTCTTTAAAAAAATACAAATCGTGCCTGGTTGTCTATAATTTTACAATGATTCTCTCCCATGAATAAACAACACTTTTTACAGCACTTTGCCCAGATTCTTTTTTTTAAAAGTTTGAAATCCCTATCTTAGGTCTCTCTACCATGAATGACAAAACTCACAACTCTCATGATTAAACCACCACTTGAAGAAACTAACCACCAAAACCCACTATTTGATCTTCCTATAATCAATTTCAAATCACCCAGTATCATTCTGTTGTTATGGCTGATTTTTATTACTCATAATAATAGCAGTGTGTCATATAAATCGTGTTAATGCTTATGTCATTTGATATCAACAAAAATAATATTGCAGTAATAATAATGAACAGGACTAGGGAAGCGGAGGTGTAAAACTTGGTATTCAGCTAAGTCCTACCGTTACTTAGAAAAGACCCACTGGAATTAAAGGACCTACAGTAAGTAAGTCCTGTTAACTTCAACAGGTCTACTCTGAGTAGGACTAGCATGAAATACCACCTACTGAACCTGACAAATTGATCCTTAGCAATAACCCCTTAGAGTTTGTCCACAAGACTTACAATCTTACATTCTGTACATGTCTTCTCAGAAGAGTTCAGTGGCACTTACAGCAATTCTATAGGCACTGACCTTGAACTCGACATCTGAAGAAGTGTGCATGCACACAAAAGCTCATACCAAGAACAAACATAGTTGGTCTCTAAGGTGCTACTGGAAGGAATTTTTTTATTTTTTATTTTGTTTTGACTATGACAGACCAACACGGCTACCTACCTGTAACCTCAACTAGACTTATGTAAAAGATATATGAGGTGGTGATGTTGGGGGCTGGGGGTGTTAATTTTTAAAGGGACCCCTGGAAGTTGGATTTTGAAAGTGAATCCAAAAAAAGCTGCATTTTGAGAGGGTGGACAATCAGACTCTGAAAGGTTGCTGAGCCTGTTCTCTGTTTCTTCTCCTCAATGGTAGTTTGCATTGTGTAACCAGCCAATGTCTGCTTCTCTGCCTGCAGAAGACCTGGAGAAAATAGGTCACTATGCTTTTATTCCCATTTTACAGATGAGGGAACTACGTTAAGAAAACCCCGTTTTTCCCCTGCTGAGCCCCATCCCACAGCCCACTCCTATTTATCTCTCCTGCACTCTATGACTGTCTACCATTCAATCCTATGTATCAGAAGGAGGTCCCACTGTATTCAATGGAGCCTGATTAAAATGAATGTGCCTTAGGGCTGCTGCCTGAAGCTATGACCTGACTGTGCTGTATGCCTGGCCTCAAAATACATGCAAGAAATTCCTTCTTGTTGAAACCCTTAAATGAGTGGTGTGCACTAGTGAAAGAGCTCCAATGGAGGAGCTATGCTAGAGTGACAGGTAGCAATCATGTGAGAGAGCTCTGCTTGTGGGGAACACTGAATGCCACCCGGCTCCATCAGGCATGGATAGCTGGAGGGCAGTTGTGACTGGTGCCCTGGTAGGATGAGAGGCAAGGACATCACCTGTGCCATGACATTGCGGCATGGCACACGTGCTCTGTGCACCCACAGTGTGGAGCCCAAGTTGGCACTACTGACCCCCCAACTTCCTGCTCTATCACTGAGCTATGGTTCCTTTCCCAAGAAAACCTCTTGACATATGAAGAACACATCTCTCTGTGTGTATAAGGCCAGAGAAGTCCTAGAAGGTAAGTAAACAGTTATTTAGAAATCCAGAAACTAACTGGCATGTGTGTATCTATCTTGCGTGTTCTTGGAAATCTCAAAACAGCCAGATTCCAGGGGACTCTCATGTTGCAATCCTATACATCCATTGAACTCAATGAGACTTACATTACAAGAGATGGTTGGCTCTCCCAATCAGGTATCTCTCAGATTTACAACCTCCTGGCATCAACATACTGGTACTTACTAGGCTTCCTTGCATTGAAAGGTGAGATATTAAATGCTCTAATATAAAACAAAGCAAAACAAAACAAAACAACAACAACAACGTTGCCACCAGATTCCAACCCCTCCACCCCCCATGTCTAGTGGCGCATGCCTACCACTTGATTAGTCCCAGATGAATGTGTTTAACTGATAGGTTGAGTATGTAAAGCATGGTCTGATTGCACTTCTCAAATGTCTGGAAGTCGAACCCTTTCTCTGAAAGCTGCTGAACAGGTTTATGGTGAACACTTCGGATAAAGCAGTTTGTGGATTTTTGTGGTTATAACCCAGCCGGTTCAAAATATATCAAGTAAAAGGCCTCTACTGCCATACCTGATAAATTGAACATTATTCTAGATGCCAAGAACATAAGATCAGGAAGAAAAGCCCAGCTTATCCAGGGTCCTGTTCTTACAGTGGCCAATGAGAGGCCTATGAGAAGATACTCCTGAAGAAGAAGAAGAAGAAGAAGAAGAAGAAGAAGAAGAAGAAGAAGAAAAAGAAAAAGAAGAAAAAGAAAAAGAAGAAGAGTTTGGATTTGATATCCCGCTTTATCACTATCCTAAGGAATCTCAAAGCAGCTAACAATCTCCTTTCCCTTCCTCCCCCACAATAAACACTCTGTGAGGTGAGTGAGGCTGAGAGACTTCAGAGAAGTGTGACTAGCCCAAGGTCACCCAGCAGCTGCATGTGGAGGAGCAGAGACGCGAACCCGGTTCACCAGATTACAAGTCCGCCGCTCTTAACCACTACACCACACTGGCTCTAAACAGAACCTGAGCACCATCCTTGCTTCCTGGTGAGTATGAGCAACTGGTAGTCAGAGGCATACTGGAGGCAGAACATAACCATTATGGTTTGTAGCCACTGGTTGTCTCATCCTGCATTAATTTGTGTAATCCAAGCCATCCAAGTTGGTGGAACATCACTACATCCTGTGGAATGCTGTAGACTAGGGGTGGGGAACCTTTTTGGCTACACAGACCAGATCCTCGTCTCAGGATTGGCTTCCCAAACTAAAATTGACAGGTGGGTGGGGTCACCCACCTGTCAATCAAATCACCTGTCAGTCACGTCACATCAGCCCTGCCCACCTCTCCTTTGCACAGTCAGCTGGTGGTTTGCAAAAGGGCTACAGGAAAGTAGGAGTGTACTTGGCAAAAGTGCTATTTGAAGTAGTTCCTCACTTCTCCCTTTCACTGGGCATCCATGGAAGGGGAGAAGAGAAGGTCCCATCCATCAGCAGCTGGGATTACCAGTGCTGTCAGCTGGTGGTCAGGTGTGCATGTTTTGAGGGAAATTGTCCCATGGGCCAAACTGCACACCATTGTGGGCCAAGATTGGCCCTTGAGCCTGAGCATAGCCCACTACCCCACCTGCTGTAGACTGATTTCCTGGATTCAGGCAATTCAGGAGTGCCTGAATTGGCAGGGATTTGGGCTAAAGCAGTATCGTTCAAGCTAGGGTCTCCAGATGTTGTTAGACCTACAACGCATTGTGGATTTTCAGTCTTAAGTCTTGCAGAAAGAACAAATGCTCTTAATGAAAGATGGTGTGATTTGCACCTGGCAGTGCAATCTCAGTCCAGCAATTATTGTATTAGTCAAGTCGTTGAGAAGTTCTATAAAAATAAGGACTGTTTCTTCATCCCCCTCTTTGCTTTTTAAAAAGCAACATTCTTTATTATTTGGCACATTTTGCAATGTACCAATTAAAAATCTGCTTTGGGCTTCAAAACCACTGCCAAAATGAGACACCCCTGCCCCGGAGGAGATTTGATTGCCTAGGGAATAAATCAAAGTGTTTGCTTTCAGGATAGGAGGTTCACTCTTATGCTTGGGTTTCTAGCAAGTTAACAGGAGTGTTCTTAAACAGTATGCTTCAGTCTTGGGGCTCCAGGAATTGTTGGACTACAACTCCCATCATCCCCAGCCAGCATAACCAATGGTCATGGATTATGGAAATTGTTGTCCAACAACATCTGAGGTCCCAAGTTTGAGGAACACTGATTTTGGTTACCTTTGAGGTCATTTACAATTACATCTCTCACCACAATGGTAACCTTGAATTGACCAATCCAGCCAACATCCTAAATCAGTTTTAAATTATAAACCACATAGCCAGGGAGGGGATTAACAATGGAGAATGACACTTAAAAAAACAGTTTTATCAGGAAAGATCAACAAGCATACTTTGATAGAAAATCTGGGCATCCTTTAAACCAGGACTTAACCTCCTGAACTGTTTTCGGTGTTGCTGCTCAGTCATCAGAATCATAGAACCATAGAAGTGGAAGGGACCACAAGGGTCATCTAGTCCAGCCCTCTGCAATGCAGGAAACCTTTGCCCAACGTGGGGCTCGAACCCACAACCCTGAAATTAAGAGTCTCATGCTCTACTGACTGAGCTATGTAGGAGAGCTCTGACGTTGTCTGGAAAAGACTAAAGGTTTCTGTTCTGTTCATATGTAAAGTGTATTTTAGAAACACAGGAAGTTGCGTTATACGGAATTACTCGTCTGGTTCATCTAGAATTTTTCTTCTTCTGATTATTGGTTCACCAAGCTCAGTACTGTCTGCTCTGACTAGCAGCAGCTCTCCAGGATTTCAGGCAAGGTTTTCTCTCCCAGACCTATTTGGAGATGCTGGGGATTGGACTTGGGACCTTCAGCATGCAAAGCAGATGTTCTGCCATTGAAAACTACAGCCTTTCCCCTAGCTCAGTATTGTCCTCATTGACTTGTTGTTGGACTCCAGTCAGGGCCGGCGCGTCCATTTAGGCGAACTAGGCAATTGGCTAGGGCGCCAAAATGGAGGGGGCGCTGGCCAGCCTGCCCCCCGCCGCCGCCCGCCGCCGCCCCAACCAGCGGCGGAACAAGCAAACCGCGGCGGCGGGGGGCGCCCGGCCGGGCAGAGGGCGGGGCACCGCTCCGCAACGTGCGTTATACGCAATGATGTCACGTGGCCTGCCCCCTCGCCTAGGGCGCCAAAATTGCCAGCACCGGTCCTGACTCCAGTGCCTATCAGCTGCAACTAGCAGAGTCAATGGTGGGGGTTGATGGGAGCTGGAGTCCAATGGCACCTGGAGGCCACAGGCTCCCTATTCCTGCACTAGACCAACAGGCCTAACATATCCCTCTCTGCTTCACCAACTTCTGGAAAGGAGAACTGTGTTAGAACACATAGCCACAAACACCTCCATACATATCTTACCCCCCAAAACTAAGCACTTTTGAAAATGCAAAGCTCCTGTTGAATAATAATAATAATAATAATAATAATAATAATATATTTATACCCCACCCATCTGGCTGGGCTTCCCCAGCCACTCTGGGCAGCTTCCAACAGAATATTAAAATACAATATTCTATTAAACATTAAAAGCTTCCCTAAACAGGGCTGCCTTCAGATGTCTTCTAAAAGTCTGGTAGTTGTTTTTCTCTTTGACATCTGGTGGCAGGGAGTTCCACAGGGTGGGTGCCACTACCGAGAAGGCCCTCTGCCTGGTTCCCTGTAACTTGGCTTCTCGCAGCGAGGGAACCGCTAGAAGTAGTAGTATGGTCTGTGCCTGAGCATTTGTCATAAAGCCTAGAGGCTCAACGCAGCTGATAAAATATCCTCAAGCTTGTATTTATTTATTAAAGCATTTGTATCCCACCCTCTCACAAAACATCAGGGCGGTATACGACCGCCTAACAAACCTTTATAAGGCAATGCAGAACCATCATTAAAATAACTGGCTGCTCAGGAAAACTTTTAAACAACTGCATAGACCTGTTAGTATTAAAAAAGTTTTCAAGGTACACCTGTCAGTCAAAAGCAAGGCTGCCTGTCAAGTTTCTCCTGCAACTGGCAGCACCAAATGCTTGACTTCTGGTTGAGGCCAATTGGGCCTCTGTAACATGGGGGACTCATTTGGATGACCCCAGTGATTGGGCTAGAATATATACAGGCTCAGTTGGTCCTTAAAGTAGCCTGGACCCAAGTTGTTCAGGGCTTTGTATATAAATGCAAGAGGCTTGAACCTGGCCGGATAACTCACATCTAGACTATGATGTCCCATGTGTGAGGATGTGCAGCCGAAATCACAAATGCATGATTGCTAGACAGTCACAGAGAGGGGCAATGGCACCATGGAGTTTTAGAACCTGTAGAGGGGGCTCTGATATCATACCCCCAAACCTGGTACCTCCTTCTTCCTGTCACTACACATTATTTTATGTACCTGCAATGGGGGAACTATGGACTATGGATATTTGTAATGATTATTGGCTGCCTGATTTTCCTCACTGTATCTATTGAAGCCTGGCAAGACCTTTGATGTGCTCAAACTTTGTATTTTCTTGTTCACTTAACAGCCTGAGAGTGATTTTTTCATTAAGATGGGAACATTAAAAAAAGGGAGAAGATAATCAAAGTCTGCTTAAAGCACCCTTGGATATTCTAATTGTTCTAGAAGGTTATGCAAACTTGTCCTAATAACTTTTAAAGGCAAAAGTCACATACATGGTGATTTTTAACTCTGCTGAATTAGGCATTTGCTTTCTCGCACAAGCGAAAAAAAGGAAGGATAATTACAAAATAAAATATCATCTCCTACTCATCTAAATCCAACCAGCATCCAAAACTGCGCATTATCCCTTGATAGACATCTGGCTGCTTCGTAAACAATGGTGAGTTTATAGAGCACCACCTTAATGCATACTTGGAACCTACATCTCTGCAGAGCACCTAAAAAACAAAAGGGCTCCAACTCCCAGATGCCACACACTTTAATAGGATGGTCACCCTCCACAGCAGGAGCAGTCAACATTAGATGCTGTAGGACTACCACCCCTTAGCATCAGCTATGTTGGTTAGGGCTGATGGAAGTTGGAGTTCAACAACATCTGGAGTGTGCCACATTGGCTATTCGTGCATATTGTGGTGCTCAGTACAAGGATCTGTGGTGCTCTAATCCAAAGATCTGCTGAGTACAAATGCATATTGCAGCCAGTGTGGTGTAGTGGTTAAGAGCGGTAGACTCGTAATCTGGTGAACTGGGTTCGATTCCCTGCTCCTCCACATGCAGCTTCTGGGTGACCTTGGGCTAGTCACACTTCTTTGAAGTCTCTCAGCCCCACTCACCTCACAGAGTGTTTGTTGTGGGGGAGGAAGGGAAAGGAGAATGTTAGCCGCTTTGAGACTCCTTCGGGTAGTGATAAAGCGGGATATCAAATCCAAACTCTTCTTCTTCTTCTTCTTCTTCTTCTTCTTCTTCTTCTTCTTCTTCTTCTTCATATTATCACATTGTGGAAGAGAGCAAAATATCTTCACATCAGGGGCCAAAACCCAGACAGATTCCTACAGAGGAGCCAACCAAACAAATTGCCAGCCCCATGCAAATCGGGAGCCAATCTACATTTCATCAAAGCCTGGCTAGGATGGAGCGTGGGGGTTGAAACCTGTTCTCCTTATCAAGGTCAACGGTGGGACACCAGCTCTACTCACCACTCCCTTGTTTTTCCCACATGCCAAGCCCAAAATGTCACAAACCAAAACACCCCCATGATTGCATCACTGCTTCAGCTGTTCCTAGGAACCAAGGATATAATAATAAACCTCACCATTGGCTCTGAAGACAATCGAGCATCAAAGACTGTCCAGAGTTCCTGACTCATCTGGAAAAGGGAAGAGTTTGAATCGGCAGAGAGGGTGGAGCAAAGGTGGAGGCGAGGAGATCTATGTACTGTAGACTCCTGGAAGGGATGTTGGAAGTCATCTAATCCAAGGATCTGCTCAGTACAAATGCATATTGCAGCTTCAGCTTCCCTGAGAGATGGCTCTCCTGCGCCTAGTTCAGGTGTGGGGAACCTGTGGCCCTCCAGATGTTGCAGAACTACAGCTCCCATCAGCCCTAGCAAGTATCTCATATACATAGGTAAAGGTAAAGGGACCCCTGACCATTAGGTCCAGTCGTGACCGACTCTGGGGTTGCAGCGCTCATCTCGCTTTATTGGCCGAGGGAGCCGGCGTACAGCTTCCAGGTCATGTGGCCAGCATGACTAAGCCACTTCTGGCGAACCAGAGCAGCGCACGGAAACGCCGTTTACCTTCCTGCTGGAGCAGTACTTATTTATCTACTTGTACTTTGACGTGCTTTCAAACTGCTAGGTTGGCAGGAGCAGGGACCAAGCAATGGGAGCTCACCCAGTCGCAGGGATTCGAACAGCCGACCTTCTGATCGGCAAGCCCTAGGCTCTGTGGTTTAACCAACCCACTTCACATTGCACTTTCATAATAAATAATTGTAAAAAATTGTTGCTTAACATCTTTCAAGCAAAATAACCAATAGACATTTCCCAGATTCAAGCAATTTGTTTTTGTGTGCTTAAAAGTCTTCTTTTATCATAAAGTTGATACATAATAACTGAACCCTGTCAGTAGACCTGTATTCACAAGCTGTCTGGACAAATACTGGCTCCCTCGGCCTGAAAGCGAGATGAGCGGCGCACCCCAGCCTTTGACTGGACTTAACGTCCAGGGGTCCTTTACCTTTACCTTTTACTAACAAATGATTTGGTGTGAGTGTGTGGCGGAACAATCAAGAAGCTAAACATATTGTGTAGCTTAGAACAGTGTTTCTCAACCCTGTGCCTCCAGATGTTTTTGGCCTACAACTCCCATCATCCCTCGCTAGCAAGACCAGTGGTCAGGGATGATGGGAGTTGTAGGCCAAAAACATCTGGAGGCACAGGGTTGAGAAACACTGGTTTAGAAGGAAGACCGATTGAACTAAATGGGACTTACTTCTAAGTAGACACACACAGAATTTCCTCGCCAATGCCCTCCTTGTTGATCTTGAAAATCTGCACCCTATTTTGTGACATTTTGTCTGGCCTAATAAAGGCATTGCCCAGATGTTGGCCAACAGTTGTATTGCTTCAGTTAACTTGATTAATAATAATAATAATAATAATAATAATAATAATAATAATAATGTCTATGGCTTGCTGGTTTCCCCAGTGTCACTACACTGGAAGGCAGGAGCAGATGAGTACAATGCTGTCTGCATATTTTTCCTTCTGTCTGTCTTAGTATCAAGACAGTATCAATGCTAGAGGATTACTTAAACACACACACACACACACACACACACACCATGAAAACATCAGAAAAAGGGTTTGAATTCCCCAGACCCCATCATTGGCCCCAGAGACCACAATAAAAATATAAAATGTTGACACCTTGACCTGTTTCAGCGTTGCATAAGTCAAAAGCAAAAACGAAAGCTAGACTTAACTCTCCAGTTAAACCAACAGGACTTTGTAAAACCAATGAAGGCCGTGGCTCTGCTAGAACAGTGCTTTGCATGCAGATGGCCCCCTGGCATCACCACAAAAGGCTGGGAGACATTCCCTGCCTGAAACCCTGGAGAGTGACTGCCGGCCAGTGTCAACAAGACTGCAGTAGATGAGCCAGTGGTGTGAATCAGTATAAGGAATTTCCTATGATACTGTCCATAAGAGAAACACGGTTGCATCCCTTAGTACAGGCTTCCTCAACCTCGGCCCTCCAGATGTTTTTGGCCTACAACTCCCGTGATCCCTAGCTAGCAGGACCAGTGGTCAGGGATTATGGGAATTGTAGTCTCAAAACATCTGGAGGGCCGAGTTTGAGGAAGCCTTCCCTTGTACAAGGCAGGCCCTTCTGCCTCCTCTCCTTGAAAAACACCCTAGTTCTTCTGAACACTCTATACTTCTATAAGTGGGCATTTCTTTCCATATCATGCATGTGGTCTACAACATATCTTTCCATATCATGCAATGTGGTATACAACCTTGGGCCTCCAGCTGTTTTGGGACTACAACTCCCATCATCCCTCGCTAGCAAGACCAGTGGTCAGGGATGATGGGAATTGTAGTCCGAAAACAGCTGGAGGCCCAAGGTTGGGGAACACTGGTCTACAAGACAGAGGATGTCCATGCTAGATGATGACACCACACAGGCTGGTGAAGTTCAAAGAGGGAGAGGTGTTAACAGCAGGCTTTCACCCAGCTAAACACACCCAGTAGCTGCTCTATCAATTAAATTTGCATACAAGAAAACAAAACACTGCAATAGTTATAAAGCATAAAGCATAATCCTTTTGTTGATAGCTGATGCAGACGTGTGTGTGTGTGTGTGTGTGTGTGTGTGTCGCAGCCCATGCCATCTTAAAAATGGCTTCCTGCTCCTTGCTCCAGGGAAAATCTCTCTCCTAAAATGCACTTGCCACCTGCAATTTATTAAACCCTTGTATTAAAAATAATAGGAGAAAAAATTACGTCGGCCAATTAATTTTGGGGTCATTTCTTTAGTTGATTCATCTGCCATGAATCAGCTAAGCTGCTGCAACACCAATAATTATAAAAATGTAATTGCCTCTGGTGAAGAAAGAAAAAAATTGATACACAGACACAATGCTACAGATCTGAGGTTTAATTTTTTTTCTTCTTCAAGTAAAGGATGCTGTTTTTAGAATAATTGAGAGCAGAATTTAACCTTAGCTGTTTTAACAGCTGTCCAGTTGTTGTTTTAATGCAAGGCTTTGTTTTGTGATGTGTGCATGTTTCTGTATTGACAATGAACATAACAGCTGTAACAAAAAGAGACACTTTTGCAATTGATTTCAGTGGGATATGAATAGCAGACCAAGTCATAAAAGGTGGCTGGTTTAAGGTAGGTTTTTCTACTGCAGTGGAATATTAGCAAGAGTTGCAGCCTTCCGCCATGAAATAATATGTGTAACACATCAACTGCTAAAACATTCTCTTTATGAATGGGAATTAACAAATTCTTGTATGTATAAAAATGGGGCAGATATTATTATTATTATTATTATTATTATTATTATTATTATTATTAGACTATTGTCCAGGAAAGCTTATCCTATAATGATTTTGTTAGTCTTTAAGGTGCTACGTGACTCTTGGCTGCAAAAGACTAACAAGGCCACCCCATGCTACTACCATTTTGCTACTAATAGTAATGGTAGAAGCTGCCTGGATCATTTTAAAATCTCCAAACCCTTTTTAAATTTTGTAATCTGTTCAGTCTGAAATATATCATTGATGGTGCAGGCAAACGAGGAAACTTTATGTATTTTATAAATAATAAGTAAACACAGCTATCGAACTCCAACATAGAGCAAATTTGCCAGAATCTTAACTTGAAGTTTTGGAAGACCCACGTGTCTCGGCTGTTCTTTGATTTTGCAGGCGAAAGCTTGGAAGGAAGATTTCAAGTTTTATTCTAGTTACTTACTTACTTTTTAATTTTTGTTACACCACTCCCCCCCATCAGTATTTAGCCAACAGTCTAAAACATGGGTAGGCAAACTAAGGCCTGGGGGACGGATTCGGCCCAATCCCCGGTCCAGGAATCAGCATGTTTTTACATGAGTAGAATGTGTGCTTTTATTTAGAATGCATCTCTGGGTTATTTGTGGGGCATAGGAATTCATTCATCCCCCCCCAAATATAGTCTGGCCCCCCACAAGGTCTGAGGGACAGTGGACCGGCCCCCTGATGAAAAGGGTTTGCTGACCCCGGTCTAAAACCATGTTTTTGAAGTGATTT
The DNA here is from genome assembly GCA_034642065.1 of Darevskia nairensis. Taxonomy (NCBI): domain Eukaryota; kingdom Metazoa; phylum Chordata; class Lepidosauria; order Squamata; family Lacertidae; genus Darevskia; species Darevskia nairensis. The sequence continues at coordinate 618,820 of JAWWNI010000281.1, forward strand.
CCAATGGACTCACTCAATAGGATACATTTTCCAGTAGGTGACTGAGGACCCTAGGCTAACTATTTAAAGTTGCACCCAACGTCGCACACCAAGTAGACCCATTAAAATTAATAGGCATGACTGGTTTGGGGCCTTTAATTTCAATGGGTTTATCCTTAGCTGAATAGCTTAGCCTTACTGATTTTAATGTTTCGCTGTCCACATCCCTAAGGCTGGGGCGGGCCAAGTAAACATGATTATACCCAGAATTATTACTATAACATTTACAAAGCAGAAATAGACCTGCTTCCTCCAAGTCAGAAGATGCACAAACTCTCCCACAGCATTTGGGACCAATTTCTTTCCTCCGAAGGCTGCAATCCCATGCCGGCTTTTTGGGGGAATAAACCCCCTTGAATTAAAGGGGACTTCTGAGGAAGACATGCACAAATTTGCACTTTTTGCTCCCCCCACTCTTTCCTCCAGGAAAAAAAGAGGAGGCCCTCTTAAATCTCCCCCCAACATTTTAACTGGGGTCAGGCAGGAAAGACACCCGAGTTGATCCTCCTTGTAACTGTAGAGCCTTTAAATGGGGATCGCTCGCAAGCCTTCCCTGGGAAAGCGGGCCTCGTTAATGGAGAAGCAGGCCACGCGTGTAATCCCTGGATCAACACGGCTCGCTTGCTGTATTTGCCACCACCGGGGCGGCAGGAATGGGACGTTCAGTAATCACCTCCCCTTTCGGTAAGCATTCAGGGAGCCCACTGTACACAGCAGCTCAGTCGGGGAACCTTAGCCCCGGGGCTTAATGTCCTAACGCCCCTTTCCAAAACTTTAGACCTACAGATGAAACTCGAAAAATTAGAATATCATGGAAAGGTTCATTTCTTTCAGTAATTCAACTTAAAAGGTGAAACTAATATATGAGATAGACTCATGACATGCAAAGTGATATATGTCAAGCCTTTATTTGTTATAATTGTGATGATTGTGGCGTACATCTGATGAGAACCCCAAATTAACAATTTCAATTTTGGGGTTTTCATCAGCTGTACGCCATAATCATCACAATTATAACAAACAAAGGCTTGACATATCTCGCTTTGCATGTCATGAGTCTATCTCATATATTAAACTCCAGGAGCTAATGAAAACAATTGCTTACATAAATGAACTTTTCCACGATATTCTAATTTTTCGAGTTTCACCTGTATATTCCTTCAGTTATATTTCTTCACCGGGTGGTCAGCCAGCTCTGTTGTTTTCGGGGTGTGTGTGTGTGGTTGGGAGCTGACTCATTCCGCAGCTTTCTGCCCCGAGGGCACCCCTTGACTGTGAGCAGATCCCCCGGGATGGAGCTCGTCGCACACCGGATCTATGTTCCCCAGCAAAAGGCTACGATTCGAATCAACCGTGCGCTCCAAGCGCAGCCCTAATCTGCTGTCCCACAGATTTGCTTATTTCAATGAGGCTTCCCTTACTTATGTTTTACTCCCAAGTAAATCTGCGCTGGATTATCGCCGATTTAGTTCCTCCTTTTTGATTGTAGGGTGGAGACTTTTTTTTCTTTTTCTTTTTTTAAGCAGGAACCCAGACAGTGTTTACTTCGCGCGTCTGGTTCACCTTGGGTGCTTGGCTGAGGGAGTGCTGGAAGGATTTAATGTACCTTTAAATGAGCCTTCCCTGAGCCAAACTAATCTCTCCCGCCGCTCTCTCAAGGTAATTGAGCATATAGGGATGTTAACCATTTCCTTCCCGCTTTAGAGCGCCCGGGTTTCAGGTTACCGGACCCGATTCTGGAGGAGGAGCCGCGTTCTAGAGTGTCTCCGATACGCACACACATTTGAAATGCGTCCATAAAACTTGTTGTTGTATTTGTGTGTTGGGGAAACAGATTGAAACAGATTGAAGAAAGGGGCAGACGAGGCTATACACACACGCACACCTATGTCTGCGATCCTATGCCTGTCTACTGATAATTAAGTTACACTGAATTCGATGGGTACAGAATATCTACCCATATTTACTTATTCCTGGGTTGTCTCCAACCAAGTCCTCCTGCCAGCTTGCAGTTCTCAGCTAGGTGGACCGCTGGTCTCATCCTACGTATATCAACGCTTTACTCAAAACAATGAGGACTGAACGTTGGGGTTGTCGCTAGCTAAGCGCTGTTCAGAGTAGACTCGTTGAAATTTACGAACCTAAGTTAGCCATGCCCATTAACTTCAACGGTCCTGCTATGAACATGACTAGTATTGGGTACGACCCTCTGCAGTGTGTGTGTGTGTGTGTGTGTGTGTGTGTGTGTGTGTGTGTGTGTGTGTGTGTGTGTTTACAACTCCGTTCCCCGTTGGGATCAACCCCCACAAAGCTCTCAGCGAGTTCAACGCAGGAGCTGGGTTGCACTAAATCCCCGAGGGTCAGTTTCACGCGCGCACTTTTTGCACTGAAACCGAGCTGCGTGCTGTTTCTTACAACAACCTCTCCCGAAGTAGCTCGCGCAGATTTCGCGGTAGGCATTCCACACCCGCGGTGTGTCTAACAACACGCTTGGGAGCTAAACCTTTTACCATCCTGATTTAATATGCACCCGCAAGAGAGCAGAGAGCAATCGAGATCTCCCTCGCGGCTCTAAGCCACCAGGTATTAGCTAAACCGCTGTGCTCCATTGCAGGGAATTTGGTTCCTCCAAATCCAGCGGGGCACACTTTGTCTTCAACTCAAGGATTCCGGCTTAAGTGGCCTGCGTCTGGGTCGGTAGGGATTTTGCAAGGGGCCATGGCAGCAAATAATTGTTGTTGTTGTTACTATTAGGTGTACCCAATGATGAGCCCACTCAGAGTAGAACCATTGAAATTCATGAAAAGGACTAACATAGGTCCATTCTTTTCAAGGGGTCTACATAATAAGAACGCGTTTAAGAGACCGACCCTAACCATGTTTACTGGAGATTAAACCCAATTTATTCCCCCGGGACTCCCAGGTATCCATAGGATCGCTCCATGAGCCTTATTTTCACGACACTCTGAGGGACTTTCTTCCGAAGGATCCTTAACGACCCACAATCCAGATAAAGCGAAGTGGTTTTTACATCTAGTGTTGTGCTCCAAAGCGCGATCGTGGTAGAGTAAACCCCGTTGGATTGCGCGGGGTGCGGGGAGGAGGCTTACTTCCGACCAAAGGATCGGCATGAATAACCATTCGGAGCGCAGTGCTATACGCGTTTGCTCCATAGAACGTCCCCCGGACAGATCTGGATTTGCGCAAAGGAGGAAAATACGGAAGGGAACGTTGTCTCTCTGCCTCCCCCTCTCGATACATCAACAACAACCCTTTTTTACGGCTTATGCTACCAGCCACAGGTCGCCTCTCTTAACAGTAGGCAAGCGAGATTGCAGCAGTGGGGGAGCTGCAGATTTTATTAATCTTGTGATTAATAAAAAATAAAGAGATGGAAGATGGAAAGCGCGCGCAAGGATCCGTTGCAATAAAGGCAGCTTGTTCGGTAGGGGAAGAGTTGATGGCTTATTTAAAGAAAAGTGGGGCGAGAAGTCCGTTTCCCCCCTCTCCCTCTCCCCAAGGAAAAGATCCGCAATAAGGAGTGATGGAGACTTACAGCAGGGAGAGCCTCGCGGAGATTCCCTTCGTCTCCAGGCAGCGAGGTCTGCTTCCTCCTGCGAGGCCCCTCGCCAGCATCCAAAGCCCCGGAGGCTTCCGAAGAGGTCCCTCTGCGTCTCTCTCTCTCTTCTTCGGCTCCCGTCTCTCTCTCTCTCCCTCTCCGCTCCGGGCCAAGGTGCCTCAGAGGAGAAGCTCTGCCTCCCTCCGCCCGGCCTCCATTGGGTGCTTTGCGCCTCCCTCCTTCCCTCCTGCGCGCAGGGGACCGAGGCTCCGGGTCTGTGCTTCCCTCGCCCTGGCCAGCTCTCCAAATCTTTGGCAGGATTGGCTTGGGAGAAGCCTCCTCCCTGCCTTGCCTCGGCTTGCTGCTGCTACTTCTCTTTATGCGGAAAACCGCTCTTCTGCCTTGATCTCTCCGCCAGCCAGTGCCGCCAGCCCGCGCTGCCAATGGCACAAGCTCAGCAAGCAACCTGGCTGGCTTCCGCTCTTGCTCCCCCGCCCCAACTTGTGCCGTGCCTTTTTTCCCCATTGACTGAGAGGAAGAAAGTTGACTCTCTGAATCCCATGGAGAGTCTCTCTCCCGCCCTCATTGGTTTGTTTTGTTTTAATTTGAGGGAAATTAGGTGGGAGCGTAATTAGAGGAAATCCGTGGAGTGGAGTCGGGGAGACTTGCACCCAACTAAGTTTTCCTTACGGGTTTGAAATGCATGGGCCTAAGTTAGTCATCTCGATTCGTTTCAATGGGTCTACTTGGAGGAGAACTTAGTTGGCGGCAGACCGCAGTTAGGAAAGGAGGATGGAATGGGAAGGGGAACTTAAGAGTGGGGCAGGAAAGAGCTGTGTCCCGAAAGCAGAGAATCCCAGCTATGATTTTGGATATGGGGCATTTCAGGTAGTTACGACGTCCGGATGCTGGCGCAGCAGAAACGAGTAGAATGCTGTTTTCTGCTTAAGGGCTGAAGTGCTGCCGTTTCAGCAGCTGGACTTTCGATGGGCTGGCTGGACACCATACGCTCCCTCATATTCTGTCATCTCTGACCCACTTGCGATTCGGAGTTGTTGAGTGAGATAGGCAGGGGCTGATTGATCTACCTTATCACTTAGTCTCTCCTGCCTCTCGATCAGTTGTACATAGATCGATGACAAGTGTCTCTATCTCTCTGCCATCTATCTGTGCATGTTGGGGGAACAAGAAGGAGACCGTGTACGGTGTAGCACCTCAAAGGCTAACACGTTTGTTATGGCATAACCTCCCCTAGAGGCTACGGAAGGGCGTAGCTCAGCGGCAGGGCGTCTGCTTTGCCTGCAGAACGTCCCAGGTTCAATCCCCAGCATCTCTAGGCAGGGCTGGGAAAGATCTCACAGCCTGGAACCCCGGAGAGCCACTGCCAGTCAGTGTAGACATTATTGAGCTAGATGGGCCAATGACCTGACTCACCTTAAGGAAGCTTCTGATGTTATCCTCAGCCGGCAGGTGCAATGCATGCAGTGGTGTGGGGCCGGCATGCAATGGTGTAGAGGAGAGGGGTGCAAAAGATGGAGTTAAATGGGCCCCTAGTTTAGCAGAGGGCCACTGCCAAGTGTTGCTCCACACACACAATGAGGTGACTAGGGCCTTTTCACTGGTGGCATCTCAATTGTGAAATACCCCCAAAGGCCCACTTGGCACCAACATTGCGTTCTTCTTCTTGCCTGGTAAATACCTTTTTTATTCTCCTGGGGCCTATAAATGTAAGTGATATGTTTTCGGTTCTTTTTTTTTTTAAGGTCTAGGCACACTTCTGTTATTTTGAAAGGCTGCTTTTTATATTTAGTTTTATACTAGTATAGTAAGTAAGTAAGTAAAACCTTTATTACGGTCGTAGACCAGAAGATATACTAGTATATTGTCCACGTTTTATTTAGCTGGATTTATTAATTAAAAACAGATCTTTAAGAAGTTAGGGGTTTTTTTGTTTTTACATAAAACCAGGTTGCATGCTTTTGTGATATTAGCAAGGCGATAACGTTATGGTTTGTATTGCACTGGTGCATTTTAGTGATGTTTGGTAAACCGCCTTGTGCGGTTGGCTGAGTGAGAGGCGGTTTAGAAACGACACCATTTAGAAATGATGGTTTGGGGTCCAGGACGGAAAATGTTGGAGACCCCTTAACACAGACTACCTGATGCCTTTTGCTGCCAAGTAAAGTAAAGTGCGAGAAATAGGATTTTTAAAAAAGCAGAAACTTGCTCACTCCTTCAACCCCCACCCCTCCCAAGCAAGAAACGTGGCTGATTCATCGCACAAACTCATTATGTACCCCATACTCGTAGGTATGCCTCATTTGAATTCAGTGGGGCTTACTCCAAGGTAAAAGCGCAGGACTGCAACATCGGAAGCTTTCTTAGCCGGTGAGCTGGCAGGAAGGCGAGAGGAAACGGATCCAAACGAGATCAAGATCAGATTAAAACAAGAAGACCCCCAAATGAGGCGGTTTAAGATGCTGAGCTTAACGCGGGAAAAACGTGTTTAATTAGGAGGTGGGTGGGTGGGAAATAATTGTTAAAATTAGGAGAAAGTTTTAGCGAGAGAAACAGCCTTCTAAAAGCCATCAAACGGCGGGTCGCCGGATTTACACCCACCCGCTTTCTCGCATTTTTTAGCACGAAATTAAGGTAATGCCCTATCTCAGTCCCGTTTTGCTAATCTGGAAAGAATCACTTGGGAGCAGATGGCTGTTGTTACTGCAAGCCGCGCTCTGTTATTAAGGCAGTGGTCCCGTACCCGGTTAGCTGGCAGTAAGCCCCACCGAGCACTGCGGGGCTTACTTCAGAGTAGACGCGGAGAGCATAGCGCCCTGTAAACGGGCGATCCTAAATGCCCCTTTCCCTGGGAGTCCTCCTCATTGAACCCGATGGGACCTGCTTCTAAAACAGACCTTGCACTGTAATAGGCTTGCACTGTAAGACCGCGATCCTATACGCTCGCTGGCCTGGGAGTAAGCCCCACTGAACTCTATGGAGCTTGATTCTGAAGAGCCACGCATAGAACTGGGCTTTACAACAAGCCTCGATTGTTACAAGTGGGATGGAGGCTTTAACGGACGGTGCCCCGTAAGGGTGTTCTCGCGCGTACGAGGCTCCAGATCCGGTTTTCCGCAGGCTGCGTTGTGTGTGCGCGCAAGAGAGAAATCACGCGCTCACTCTTGCACTCAAGCCCTGGGTCTGAGATCCTAAACGCGCTCAGATCCATAAAACTGACTGGCTATATTCCAGCCAGTTCCACAGAATAAGATCTTCCAGACTTTGCAACTGAATTCTGTTAGTATTTGTCCCCAGGCTCTTAACTCTCATTTTTATGTCACCGACAGAAACGAAGCATCACAGAGCGCTTGCAGTGCCTAACTAAAGCTCCCTTAAGCCGAGAAGGAGGTTTTTTCCTGTTCAGTAATGCGGAAGGGGGAAGTAAATGTTTATGTGTCTGGGGGGGGGTACTTGACCCCCACCTCCTATTGGTGCCTCCAATGTTCATCCATAGCCCCCTATCCCCCTTTCCGCCCCCAAATCCCAGTCTTGTGGATTGTAAACCATCGGGGCAGAGACCTTGCTTGCAATTTCTGCGTTCTGTACCGCATCGAGAACGTGATGGGGGCTAACGTTGAATAGTCTTTTCACGCAGGTGTAAAAATGGCTTACGATCTCTCCCATAGGCGGTGCAGAAAAATAGTGCCCCGTCCCCCAATTCTAATTACCCCCCCCCCACCGCTGTTCGCGTTTAACGCGCAACTAGCCTTTCCTACAGGAAATGGCCGGTCCAAGCGAAGTGGGGGCAAATCCGAGGCTGAAATCCCATCCACAGAAAAACAAGAGCGAAAGAATGTCGCAAAGTAGGTCTTCTGCAAGCGCCAGGTGGGATTATGGAGCCGAGGTCCTATTAATTGGCGGCTCTGGAAAGAGGGAAAGGAAACAGTTGCGTCTAATGGGCATTCGGGATGTATTCAGAAGGAGATGTTTTGTCTTGAAAAATAATCCCCTCCCGGAAACAAAGAGATGGTTAAACAGCAGCCCGCGACTCGAAGTGACGGGCTGTGGGTGAAACGCGGACCTGAAGGAAGCCCAAGCAATTGAAGATCTCCCCAAATCCGGAAGCAGGAATCTGCTGGACAACCAAGCTTAGGAGAAAAGGCTTCCGGTTTATTATACCTGATGTATTTTGTTGCTTAAGTAGATAAATAAAAATCGGCAGACTTTGCGGAGTATATCAACAAGACGCAGGAACTTTTTTGACCGCTAAATTATGTGAACTTTTGCACAACATTGAAAAGTGTTGTTGTTGGCGGCGAGCGGAGCCCAATCCTATGCTCCTTTACTCTGAAACGAATTCTATTTTCGGAGGGGTTCATTACTCTCCAGAAAATGCGTTTAGGATTGCAGCCATCTCATGCCTTCTTCGCGACAAGTATTTATTTATTTTATTTGTTTATAAACCGAAGTCGAGTGCGCTCCAGTGATTGCGATCCTAAAGAATCTTAGGCAGAAGTAAGCTCGACTGAAGGCAATGTGATCTATTCCATGAGAAATGTCGTTCTGGCTTGTTTCGTTTAGCTAATATATGGAAGTAAAAGCACAGCAGAGAGAAGCCATCGATTCTGGATTTAAATCGGATCCAGATAGGCGATCCATTTAAAGATGAATCGCGATCCTATGCTTTTTATTTTTATTTTTACTGGGCATAGGCTACAGTTCGGTGGAATATATTCCCCTTGAGAGCTTCAGCCTTAGTCCTGCTGAAGAATCTTCCCCACTTGATCTGAAGGAAACTTCAGCGCAAGTCCCTCCGGTTGGATCGGAGCCACCCTAAAGCAAGTTTAGTAATCTCAACGGCGTCTACTCCTAAACAAGAGCTAGCTGACTTAAATTTTAAGGTTTCGCACTTTAACAGGAGTCAGGATCATTTCAAATAAAGATCAGAATAAATAAAAATATTCCGACTTATTTTAACGAGTCTACCAGGGATAACAGATTTTGGAGAGTGCTGTATTATTATTAATTATTATTATTATTATTATTACTATTTTAAAAAAAGAGATCAATAGATACAAACAACGCTGCGCAATAACAGAGCGTGGACGGTATATTTCATCGCCCCCCCACACATGGCGATGTCTTATACTTGGCCGGCAGCAATTATTTCCTGAAAGAGGGAGTTGCTTTCTAATGCCGGCTATCCTTTACGCGCCAGGTTGCTAAACATTTGGAGGTCGGTATCAGCCGCCCCCCAGAAAGGTTAATATTATTATTTGGCTCCCTTGCAAAACTTCTGCTACTGAAGGATCCAGCTGCGCTTGCATCCCCCCCCCTCCCACCGCTGATAGTTTGAGGGTCGGCGGGTGACTAGTGCGGCTGCTCAGACTTCTGGGGATCAAACGCGCAAAGAGTGATCGAGGTGACTCCTGATTCAGAGAGGTGGGGAATGTTATTAATTAATTAATGGGATTTCAATTCTGCCCTTCAGCCTAAGCTCACAGGGCCGGTTACTTCAGTAGCAACAGAAATAAATTATAGAGAACGTGTGTGTGTTTGTCTGTGTGTAAATACATACTACTACTACAGTTTATTGCCCGCCCTTCGTCTGAAGGTCCCAGGGCGGGTTACGACAATTAAAACACAACATTAATATAAAACACAATAATGCACAATATTAAAAACAACTTAACCTTACAAAAAATAAGTCGGGTTCTAAAACTATACATCTCAAGTATGTGTGTTTATATATGCATATATATGAATACACACACACACACAGAGTACATGGCATACAGATTTTCAATCTGATTTAAAAATAATTTTCTTCCGCTGAAAATTGAGGTGCCCGCGAATGCAGTATTATTAAGCGCGTGGGGGAAAATCCCGGGAAGTTGTCATTCTAGGGAGCGGTTTATGTCGAGCCCTTGGAATTAATGAACACAAGACTAACTGAGGTCCGTTCGTTTCAGTGGCTGGACTCTGAGTGGGACTAGACTAGCATGGGTTACCACTTCCTAACGCACAAAGTCAGTATCGTCCAAAGACCTTCCCGGATTCTGCGTCAGATATGCCTTGACTGCTTCTGGAGGGGAAGAGTTCAGGCCACAAGACACTTGTCGAGTTTTTGAGACGCTCTGGGACTCCTGAGCTGAAATCCTATCTTCCCCTGAAACGAGGGACCATTCTAGGTACCCCATCAATAAACAATGGTGATCAATGCGACTGATTTCTGGATAAACACGGTTAAAAGGAGGGAGCGTTCTTCTTTTTATTTCTGTCCTATTAATTTTATTGTTCTTGTTGTTACGGCAGAGAATGGGTTAAAGAAAACCTTGCTTATCAGAGAAGGAATAAGCAAGTATCAAAGGAGAAATGAAGTCTGGGTTTGTCTGTCAACAGCTCTCTCTCCCGTACGCTTGCAGATAATGCCAAGCTTGTAGATACGTCTGCGAAGATTTCGATTGGAAAACTGGTTTGGGGAGATCGTAACAGAACAGCACAAAATAACATCTCCATATCAAAATCGCTGGGTAGTGATGAGACACAAAACCTTCGCCAACCGGCTGCCCTCCAGCTGTTTTGGGTTGCAAGTGGCTGTCTGGAGCTGAAGGAAGCTGTCCTCGGAAACAGCTGGCGCCTCAGATGACGAAGACTAAGCACAGTAACATAAATAATGTTATTTATTTAGCAGGATTTATATACCACTTGAGCCTAGGAAAAACATCAAAGCGGTTTACAAAACAATGCCGCATAGTAACGGTGATATAATATGTAATTCGATATGTACTGCCCAAGTTTTTGAAAGATGCACCTAGGTTTTGAAAACAAGTGCGTAATCCTAAAATAGGAATATATGGTTCCATTTTAATAAATACAGTGCTTTCTGTTTCACCTTTTAAGAGTCACTGGGTATTAAATGTGTGGTAGTTCTGGTTATTTTGCTGTGTAGTCGGATTTTGAAACTGCTGAGCTAGTTCTCGTCTGAAACATCCAGTGTTTGGGGTTGCTTAAAAGAAAGAGATCTGTTAGAATGACAGTTCCTAAACCTCTACAGAAAGTATCTGGCAGAGAAGGAATCTCCAATTATTTCAGAGGTTTCAGCCACTTCTAAGTAACTCGTCCAATTAGAAATTTACAAATATTGGGGGCAGGGAGAGGGTGTCCAAGCAACCCAGCCAGATGGGAGGGGTATAAATAATAATAATAAAAATATTATTATTAGTCATGAAACCATCGATTCCTGGATAACTATATTCCCATATAGAAATGCTTTTGGAACGCAGGAACGCGCGATCTTGACAGTTTTTACTCTTAGTAACCGAGATTATTACGTCTTGCGCCCTAGTAAATGTGTTTATGGTTGCAACCTCAACATCTGAATCCTTGGGAATATAACTCTCTCTCTCTCTCTCCACACACACTGAGGCTACGATCTAAAGACTGACTAGGGAGTAACAGTATGTCTCCTCAAATATAAGTCCCATTGAATTCAATGGAGCTCATTCCCAACTAAGTGGGGTTAGGAATGCAGCTAATAATAATAATAATGATAATGATAATAATAATAATAATAATAATATTATTTATACCCGCCCATCTGGCTGGGTTTCCCCAGCCACTCTGGGCGGCTTCCAACAGAACATTAAAATGCAATAATCTATTAAACATTAAAAACCTTCTTAAACAGGGCTGCCTTCAGATGTCTTCTAAAAGTCTGGTAGTTGTTTTTCTCTTTGACATCTGGTGGGAGGGCGTTCCACAGAGTCTCACTCAACACACCAGGGCTTGCTTCCATCTAGTTTTGCGCTCAAAGAGTGGAACTGGTGGATCCTTACCCTTTTCCTGAATTCTAGAGTAGGAAACAAATCCACAACGGAACGCTCCGACGCTTGTTGACGGAGGCCTTCCTGCGTCCTGAGCGCAACAGGAATATTGAATGGATTCTATGCTTGCTTTCTCAAAACCAATCTCTACTGAGTTCAGTAAGACTTACTCGCAGCTTTACTGCCTATTGGGACTGCAGACGTAGATTGCAATCCTAAACGCGCCTACGAAGGAGGAAGCTCCGTTTGAACACAATGGAACTTACTGCCGAGTAAGCAAGCAAGCAAGCAGAGGTTAGCGCTGCTAGTGGTCAGATTCAGTTACAGGCCAAAAAACCAACAACAACACAGCAGTTTTGTATGATTTGATCTTAGATCATGTTTTGCCTTATTCTATTGTAGACCGCCTTTCGCTCATAAAGATTCCTCAGGCGCTTTACAATACAGAAAATGAAACAAGTTCAGGTTCATTAAAAAAGTGGGGAAAGTGGGGGGGGGAGTCTAAACCCCAACTTTTCCTTCTTTTGGATTTAAGGTGAGACGGATCCAGTGCATAATAAAGGTTGGTGGGCCCGATCCAGCGAAGGCCTCCTTTCTAAGCAAACCTCCGCTCCTCCTTGAAAGTTATAACCGCTGGGGAAATTTAAATTGTCACATCTTATTCACGCTTAACTGAAAGCCAGTTCTAGTGCTTTTTTTTTTCATGGGGGTACGCATAACCCTAAACATTTTCTGAATCTTTGCACGTTTGTCCATTTACTGTACTTATTTGTTTCCAATTTGAACTATAAAATGGTGGTTTTCTTGAGTCAAAATGAGAGTACTCCTAAACATTTTTTTAAAGAAAAAAAAGCACTGGCCAGTTCCATTGTCTTCAATGAGGTTTAGGTCTCAATAGGCGTCTATGGGATTGTGTTGTGAGTGGGGTGTTTAGGATCTGAATTTTAAGCTAACGGGTCTTGTCCTCTGGCAACTTCAAATGTGAATCAGGCTTGTTGTTGTTGTTTTTAATCCACGTGGCTCCACTTTAAATGGTGTGTGGTTGGCGTGCCCATAACTTCCAAGTGTGGCCCCTTCACTATATCCTCACAACAACCCTGTGAGGTAGGTTGGGCTGGAGAGACAATGACCGGCCCAAGGCCGCTCTGGGAACTTCACGGCTGAGTCAGGATTCTGAACCCGAGTCTCCCAGATCCTAGTCCGACACGCAACCTTTTCCACACTGCCTCAGCGTTTGGAACCTGTATTTTGGCGTTCCTAAAGAAGTAGGAAGGGTCCCAGGTGGCGCTGTGGTGGGTTAAACCACACTAGGGCTTGCTGATCAGAAGGTCGGCAGTTCGAATCCCCACAACGGGGTGAGCTCCCGTTGCTCGGTCCCAGCTCCTGCCCACCTAGCAGTTCGAAAGCATGTCAAAGTGCAAGTAGATAAATAGGAACCGCTCCGGAGGGAAGGTAAACGGCGTTTCCGTGCGCTGCTCTGGTTCGCCAGAAGCGGCTTAGTCATGCTGACCACATGACCTGGAAGCTGTACGCCGGCTCTCTGCCAATAAAGCGAGATGAGCGCCGCAACCCCAGAGTCGGACACGACTGGTCCTAATGGTCAGGGGTCCCTTTACCTTTAAAGAAGTAGGGTTCTCTCTGCCCGCTCCCCACCTCAGTCTGGTTGGCTAAGGCTGCAACCCTTAACCCCATTTACCACAAGCCCCTTTGAATTCAGTACGGCTTCCTTCTGAGTAGACATAGTTAGTCCATCCACATCTTTTTCAATGCGCAACCTATCCAAATAATCCTGGAAACTATAGTTTCTTAAGGGTGCTGGGTGCTGTAGCTCTGTGAGAGGCAAAGTACCGTTCCCAGGATTATTTTTGGGTGCCTGAATACTCTACCTCCTCCTCCTTTTTTTTTTTTTAAAGAATAAAATAAAAAAGCCACTTTGTTACCCTCCATAGAATCAAAAGCTCCATTCAGTGCAGACTTCTGAGGCCGGCAGGTGCGGGGGTCCACGCGCGATTTGCAAGCGTAAAAGCGCCGCTTTCAGAAAGTGTTTGCTTATCTCTTTCTCGCCCCCCCCCCGCTTTGTTTTCACAGTGGTAGCTCCGGGGAGATGCTAGCCCCCTTTCACGCGTCCCCCTTCAGGGATGATTCATGGATCTCCCTCCCCGGGGGCTGCTGGTGGTCCTGGGTAGATTTTGAGGGGAGATAAATGGGGGTGAGATGGAGGAGAAGAGCTGTCATTGAGGAGAATTTGGGCATGACGGGCGAACAAACAGGGAAGGACGGACGGGGTGGTTTGGGGAAGAAGGCTGGGCGAGGGAGAGGGAGGCTGGGCTGGACGCGGAAGGCTCGGGGCGAGCAGAAATTCCTTCGGCTGCCTTCCACTGAGTCTGAAGAAGTGTGCATGCACACGAAAGCTCATACCAAGAACAAACTTACCGTAGTTGGTCTCTAAGGTGCTACTGGAAGGATTTTTTTTTTATTTTGTTTCCACTGAGTCAGACCATCTAGCTTAGTATCGTCTGCACTGACCGGCAGCGGCTCTCTGGAGTTCCCCCCAGTCCTACCTAGAGATGCCGGGGATCGAACCTGAGGCCTTCTGCATGCAAAGCAGATGCTCACCCACTGAGCTACGGCCCTTCTTTCAATAAGAAGCTGCGTTTTGCTGAGTCAGACCATTCGGCCATCCAGCTCAGTGCTGTCTGCACTGACCGGCAGCGACAGTATTTACCATAAAAATTGTTTTCGAAATAAAGGACCTGGGAGAAAAGGCTTTTGACCGAAAACCAGAAGCTCATCTCTCCATAAATAAAAGCACCCACCCACCCCACCAAGAGGAGAGAGAGAAATTTAAATTTAATCCACCCCCCCTGTCTCTAGCAAGTGATGGGGGGCGTATTTAAAAGGCTGGGACTAATATACCCATCAGCAAGTAGCTAATCCGAGTTTAACTCCAATCTTTCTTCCCAAGCAAACTTAAATATATATATATAACAAAAATATTATTATTTATGACTCCATCTTTGATAGAGTCGCCCCCGACCAATTGTCGTTAGCGAGATTTCAGCAGGGCTGGAGGCTGTTCTCTCTCCGCGCATCTGGTCAGTTTCAGCCCCCTTTCATCAGCCTGGGTTTAGACTTGATCTACAAATGATTTCTTTCCCTCTCCGCCCCGCTCCGGATTCGAAGATCAAGATCAGAAGCACTTTCTTTCGGAAGGGTGAAGACTAACCTGTCAGCCCCCGATTCCACCCGGGAATAACGCCCATCCACGTGCATTAAGTGGGCTGGTTTCTCGACTTTGAAAGCGATCTAGGCGCATGGGGTTTTGTGCGCGCGCGCTTTTAATATTTCCCCCTTTCACTTTTAAAGAAAAACGGGGGGAGAGAGAGAACTTTTGAACAGAAAGCCTGTTTTCCAGTAGCCTGCGATTTCATTCAGGGTTGTGGAAATATTTAAACAGTAGGCTGGTTGTTTTCTAAAAAAACCCCAACCCGTTTTTAATGGCAAGTGTCATAAACTGTTAGGGTGCTAATAATAATAATAATAATAATAATAATAATAATAATAATAATTTTATGTATGCTACCAGCACAAACGACAGTAGGTAATAATCATGGAACAAATCTGTGCTCCTCGCAAGAAATAAAGCGCGTTGCTCAAAGTTGCAATCCCCGCCTAGACACATTTCTCGCGAGGAAGCCGCAGGGCAGTCGGTAGATCTACTGCCCAGTTCGCAGGAATCGGGACCCCCCCCCCCAACACGCCAGTTTAAATGAACGGGCTTAAAAAAATGCTTCACGTTGGGTGGATCGTGTCCACGATAGGTGTTAGGGTGGCTTGTGAATTAAAGACGTATTGGCAGTTTTTGGGCCACACTGAGAAAAGCGAAACAACGCGATGAGGAGGGTAATATGTAGGTATATTTATCTATCGACCTCTTGGGAGACAGGCAATGACCTCTCAGGTCCCAAATCCGGGAGATTTCTTTGGGATTGGCATTCTTCTTTTCAAAGTCCTCTTGGGTTTTGCCCAACTAAAGTAGATCCGCTGAAATGAATGGGCCTCAGTTAGCCATGTCCATTCATTTCAGTGGATGACAACCCGTTGAATTTGACGGATCTCGGAGGAGGCGCGGTTGGTTCTTATGTATAGACCCCGGAGGGGGTTCCGTGGCGCCGGTTGCGTTTGAGACACACCCCCCCCCCGGAACCTTAATTCTAGGCAAAGCATTCCTTTAAAACACCGAAGATATGTCTGAGGCACTGCCTGCCGAAAGGGAAATAAAAAAAGTCACGGAAGGAAACACGCGTTATCAGTTACCCACGAGACGAACTCGTAGAGGCAGGGGGAAAAAAAAGAGAGATTTTGCTATAGGCGAAATCGGCCTCTGTGGTCCCTTTCCAGATTGGGAACTTCCCCGCCCCCGCCCCCCATTTTTAGTATCTTTCCATGCGAAATCTTGACGCTGATTCGGATTGTAGTGATCTCCCTCCCCTCCCCTCCCCACTCCCCCTGTTCTGGGAATTGGGATCGATAATTACAGTAAATAAATAATCCCTCGCTTCCCAGCCTCTTGCGATCCTGCGTTTTTCACTGTCTTCTTGGGCGGGCGGGGGAGTAAATAAATGACCATTGTTAAAAGAGTCTGAGGGGCTTAGCAAGGGAGAGTTCTATTTGTAGGTTTTTGTGTTTATATATATAACACCCACACCCACACACCCACACCCCGTATATGTAAAAATAGCCTCCCCGGATGTTTGTAAAGAAAACGTTACAAAAGGGGGAAAAAAGGAAAAAAGAAATCCTAACATTTTTCATAAATAATTTCTGAATATGCCCAACATATTTCAGACATAATTCGGACATAATTTCTGCTGCTTTCTTTTGTCAGTTCTGCTAAACCCCCGTCCTGAGCGACGTCGTTGCTTTGAGCAAGAACAAGGGGCCTTGCGCGCAGAAATTAGAGCCAGCTAGATTTCAGAGAAGATGGAGAGCGAAGACAACGCGAGCTGCTCCTTTATTATAAGCGAGCCCCCTTCCCCCCACCCTTCCCCACCTCCGAGGCAGAGCTTCGGTTTTAAAGCCGGCACACGACGAGGACAATCGGCGCTGGCTCTTCGAGGAAACGAACGGAAACGTGCCGTTTCGTTTTCGGTCGCAAGAGAAAAAGCGCAGCAGTTCCGGAGCCGAGTCTTCCTGCTTGCAGGGTCTGGTTGTGCAAGTAGCCTGTGTTTGTTCTTTGAGATCGTAAAGGAAGGAAGAGAAGCTTTTCAGTGAGTGGGTTTCACATGGGGTGGTGCTTTTATTTTATTTTTAATGGGGGAGAGGGAAAATATGAGGTTCACTGGGGCCCCCCCTAAAGGTAGCTTCCGCGCGCAGCACCAAAGAATCGATGCAGAAAGGTCGAAAGGCAGAATCCAGGTATACATCGCAGGGAAGCCTTTCCAGCAATGATTGTGGATCGGGGCCAGTGAGCAGCGAGACCCACTTTACGCCGCCTCCAGAGCTCCCGGAGAATGGACGGGGGAAAGGCTGTGTGCGGAAGTTAAGGAAGCAAGAAGCGCAACCAAACCAAAGTGGGAAGAAGGAGAGGATACTAACAGGATAGCAATAAAAGAATAACCATGTTGTAGGAATTTTTGGGTTTTTTTACTTAAAAAAATCTTCCTGCAAATGAAAAAGTTTTGGGTGTTGTTTCTGGGAGAGAAAAAACTGGGGAGAGAAGGGTTCTTGAGAGAGAGGATGGAGTTGATGATTTATTAAATTTGTACAGTACAGAGAAAGAGAGGCGAGGAGGTGTGCGTGACGGTGGGAGGGGATGGATGGGCGTGCAATTGTGCGTGTGAAAGAGGAGAGTGTCGTGGGGAAATCCCAAGACCGGAATTGTGAGTTCCAGTCAGTGTGGCTGGAAATTGAACCCCCATTTCATCATCATCACCATCAGTCCAGGATTTATGTATAAGCTAAACAAGCTATGGCTTAGGGCCCCACTCTCTTGGGGGCCCCCCAAAAAATTAAAGGAAAAAAACCCTGGATGTACATTTCCAAAATATAAGATAAAAAAACAAATAAAATAAAACCTACATACAGCAACAGTGTTTTGTGTTGTGTAGGCTCTTATTTGTTATGTGCAAATGGCTTTAGATACCTATTGGGTCCATAAATTACCATATAACGTATATTCAACACCAAAAACAGTTACAGGTAGATAGCCGTGTTGGTCTGTCATAGTCAAAAAATAAAATAAAAAAAAATCCTTCCAGTAGCACCTTAGAGACCAACTAAGTTTGTTCTTGGTATGAGCTTTCGTGTGCATGTATCTGAAGAAGTGTGCATGCACACGAAAGCTCATACCAAGAACAAACTTAGTTGGTCTCTAAGGTGCTACTGGAAGGAATTTTTTTATTTTGTTTTGACCAAAAACAGTGACCATTTGTTGTTGACAAAGGACAACTAGACATATAAAGGGCCCCATTACCTTCAGTAGCTTGGGGCCTCATCAAACCTAAATCCGGCCCTGATCATCATCATCTTAGTTTCCCCTCTTCCATTCTAAGAAACGAGGAAAGAAAAAACTTGAGAGACGGCCTCCTCTCCTAGCCAAAGAGCCATCGCTTTTTCCTTGTTTGAATTGCCCTCTCTCTGCCTCACGCTTTCTTCTCCCCTGAGGTTTTGAACGGGGATCGAGGCATCGGTGAAAAGCAGATGGCTCGTCAGCTAAAAGGAAAAGAAAAGACTGAATCTGGAGACAGCCACCCCCTCCTTCCCACTCTTTCTCTAACTCTCAGCGCTCGACTTGGAAGTGAAGCTCGTTTGATTTCCGGAACTGCCATTTCTCTGAAGAGCGCGATTTAATTAGGGCTTTTCTGGAGCAAGACCCATTGAGTTCAATGGGGCTTTCTTGAATTGCAGCCTTGAAGGGGTCGGTCTCTGGCAGGAGCTTCCTCTGCATTGTTTGGTTTAGGCAAGCGACGTCATTTTACTACGTATATAATAATATGCTCTACTTATAATATGCTCTAGGTGCTGCCTGTTTTTAAAATTTTGGTTTTATCGGGGCATGTTGCTTAAAAAACACACACACATTTTACATCGTATTAGATCAACCGCTTAGAGCCTTTTGGCTGATGATGATTAAGCGGCTTATAAATTTTGTTAGAAATAAACAAACAAAATAAATTCGGAATGGGCTGTCAGGCTGACGTCCACAAAGCCACTGCGGAGCATCCCAATGTTTACTTTTAAAAGCGTGCTGTTTTTAATATTTAGAAATATGGCTTGATAATTTTATTTTATTTTAAAAAACTGGTGGAAGATTCCTCGCCCCCATTCCATATATTTGTCCATCCGTCCTGGTTTGGGACTTGCCTAGGTTTCGCAAAATATATATGAAAATGAAGTCAAGTCTTAACCGGTGAAGAACAGCCAGACCACCACTGTCTTACAAGATAGCTCCATATAATGTGCTTCTCTCTCTCTCTCTCTCTCTCTCTCTCTCTCTCTCTCTCTCTCTCTCTCTCACACACACACACACACACACACACACACACAGACTCTCTCTCTTCATAAATACTCCTGTTTTTAGTTGCAAAGCAGAATTCAGCACACTGCACATGTTTGGAGCGAATATTTATAATGCATTATTAATTAATTTTTATCCATCTCATTCAGATTTCTTTCCTTTTTTAAAAAAATCATTTTTATTGGTTTTACAAATGCAAAGTACAAATAAACAAACTAAATAAAAAAATAAAAAAATCCGTCCAGTAGCACCTTAGAGACCAACTAAGTTTGTTCTTGGTATGAGCTTTCGTGTGCATGCACACTTCTTCAGAGACCAACACGGCTACCTACCTGTAAATAAACAAACTAGTAAAACCTACCTATATAAAGAGATTCTCCGAATCTTGAGAATTCCCCCAATCCTCTCCATGGGGGTCTCATTTTAAACACCTACAGCTGCATATTCATCCGTACTCCAATTTTTATATCAAACCATATTGTCCATAGTGATTTTTACACTATGTGTAAAGTGAATCAAAACCCTGTTCTTGTTTCCATCTGCTTACAGTGGTCTCCGAAGTAACTTACAAATTCTTCCCATTCTTTTATAAAGTTTTTATCCTCTTGGTTTCTGAGTTTTCCAGTCAGCTTTGCCATCTCGGCATAGTCCATCAGCTTGGTTTGCCATTCTTCTCCGGTAGGGAGCCGCTCATTCAGATTTCAGAACCTCATAGCACAGTTAGCAAACAGCGGACACAGGCCAGAAAGGGAACAAAGCAGCCAGCTCAGCAAATCAGGTGCACATTTTCTATACCAAAAAGAGAGAGGAGAAAGTCACCAAAAGAGAGTGGGATGAATTTAGTTCTGCAGGCTATCACTGCCCTCAGATATTTTGGGTGGAATGGATATAATTATTGTTATTTACCACTCCTCTCCAACATACTTCTTACATTTCTTGCAACAGAAACCAACACAACTCTGGGATGAAGAATCCATCCATCTATCTTATTTATTTATTTATAATATAATTTGTTTGTTTTAAATTGTTTTTAATATTATATTTGAATTGTAACCTGCCCTGGGATCTTTGGGCAGGTAATTAGCAGCAGAAGCAGCAGCAGCAGCAGCAACAATCTGATACCCCCTATGTCATTACCAAGATTCAAGGTAAAGGTAAGGGACCCCTGACCATTAGGTCCAGCCGCATCCGACTCTGGGGTTGCGGCGCTCATCTCGCATTACTGGCCGAGGGAGCCAGCGTACAGCTTCCGGGTCTTGTGGCCAGCATGACTAAGCCGCTTCTGGCGAACCAGAGCAGCGCACGAAAACGCCGTTTACCTTCCCGCCGGAGCGGTTCCTATTTATCTACTTGCACTTTGACGTGCTTTCAAACTGCTAGGTTGGCAGGAGCTGGGACCGAGCAACGGGAACTCACCCCGTCACAGGGATTTGAACCGCCGACCTTCTGATCAGCAAGCCCTAGGCTCTGTGGTTTAACCCACAGTGCCGCCCGTGTCCTAAGATTCAAGGTAGGCAGCAGCACAGTATCTCATTTCTATATAAAGAAATACCTTTTGGGCTATTTTCTAGTTGGAACCCAACTCACAAATTAGACCAATGACAAGAGATAGAGGGGGGTATTTATAAGCCCATTTATAAATATACCCCAGAGAAAAAGGAGCTTGGTTTGTGCTTGGATTATACATCCCAAAAGAGGGGAATTAGAGGGCGTGTACAAAAGTTAAAAAGCTCTTTTATGACCACCTCGGGTTACCCTATTTTTAGAGTGCCAGTTTTAAATATAGATCTCCTGGCTTAAAAAGGAAGAGAATGAAGGAAGAATGTGGAGATAGACTTGGATGGAAGAAGAACCGGGACAAGTCTTCCTTAAATATTCAAGCACTACATTGCTACTTGACCATCCACTAACTTCATAACGTAATAGTATCTTCCAAGTATCATGATGCTAGGGGGTGGATGTCGGTAGGGTGGGGTTGTGTTTTTTTTTGTACCTTCCCAAGATAGTGTGCATAAGATTGTGGATTTATCTGGGGAGAGATGTACGTGGGCAAACAGTGCACATTCTGATACAGCTTTCCACACGTGCTTTTTAAAAAATTATTAATCTTTCTTATTGAGTTTTACATTGCAAATTTAAATTCAAACATTAAACATCACCATCATCATTTAGGATTCCCCAAATCCTTTGACTCCCCTCCACCCATGGTTACCATTTTCAATCTTTTCCCGCTGCTTCACTTATTTTCTCTATTTTTCTTAGATCATCCTTAAAAAACCCCCCCACTCAAATCCTGCCAATTCCACACATTCTTTTACTGGTGAAAATAGCACTGCTTGGAAATCAGCAACTCCCTGTTTACAAACCAACCAACCAACCAACCAAACCAAACCTTGAGAGCCAGTGTGGTGTAGTGGTTAAGAGCGGTAGACTCGTAATCTGGTGAACTGGGTTTGCTTCCCCGCTCCTCCACATGCAGCTGCTGGGTGACCTTCAGCTAGTCACACTTCTCTGAAGTCTCTCAGCCCCACTCACCTCACAGAGAGTTTGTTGTGGGGGAGGAAGGGAAAGGAGACTGTTAGCCGCTTTGAGACTCCTTAAGGGAGTGATAAACCGGGATATCAAATCCAAACTCTCCTTCTTCTTCTTCTTTTTCTCCTTCTCCTTCTCCTTCTCCTTCTCCTTCTCCTTCTCCTTCTTCAGGTAGCGATAAAACGGGGTGCCACAACCAAACTCTTCTTCTTTTTCTTTGTCTTCATCTTCTTGTTTTGAGGGCTGACTTTCAAAAGATCTCAGCTCTGTTGTGTATGACACCCTGACCACGACTCAGGTTGTCTATGAGGGCCCCCTACAAACAGGTGGGGTGTTATGGGTGAGAGGCAGCACCTTCCTGAGAGTGGGCAGCTCACTGCCCCAGTTGCTGACACCCACAGGAGGGCATAACGCTGTTGCTCTCAGGTCCTGTTTGTGAATTTTCCCACAGCCACCTGGTTGGCCACTGTGAGAACAGGTTGCTGGACTAGATGGACCAATGCAGGCTCATCTTACGTTCTTACGCTCTCTGAAGTTCGAAGGAAAACATTTAGAATTTGGGTGGGGGACAAGGGGTGCCAACTTGAATGAAATATTGTGGGAGGGGGCAGGTAAGCTCTGCCCCGCATAATCAATCACAAGTCACAGTGGACACACACCATTGGAACAGCAATGCCTATCAGTGGATGACCCCCTCAAATATTGTATTTGGGGACCAAAGGGACCTCGGCCCCTAGGAATTGGCTCCTATGGTGGGGAAGCAGTGAAGTACAATGCGTTGGCTGCCAATTAGCTATTAGGCTAAGTTTGTACTAGGGATCCAGGTGGCGCTGTGGGTTAAACCACAGAGCCTAGGGCTTGCTGATCAGAAAGTCGGCGGTTCGAATCCCTGCGACGGGGTGAGCTCCTGTTGCTCGGTCCCTG
This sequence comes from Darevskia nairensis, assembly GCA_034642065.1. Lineage (NCBI taxonomy): Eukaryota > Metazoa > Chordata > Lepidosauria > Squamata > Lacertidae > Darevskia > Darevskia nairensis. Next base: position 641,219 of record JAWWNI010000281.1, read on the forward strand.
CTCCTGCCCACCTAGCAGTTCGAAAGCATGTCAAAGTGCAAGTAGATAAATAGGAACCGCTCTGGTGGGAAGGTAAATGGTGTTTCCGTGTGCTGCTCTGGTTTGCCAGAAGCGTCTTATTCATGCTGGCCACATGACCTGGAAGCTGTACGCCAGCTCTCGGCCAATAAAGCGAGATGAACGCCACAACCCCAGAGTCGTCCGCGACTGGACCTAATGGTCAGGGGTTCCTTTACCCTTTACCTTTTAAGTTTGTACTGTTTTGTACAAAGCCCTATATGGCTTGGGACCAGGATACCCAAAAGATATGCTCTCATCCCATATATACCCATCTGCTTGCAGCAGATGCCATCTTATCAGGAGCTCTGTCCTCAGGGTCAGCCCAAGACATTTTGGCACCTGAGATAAACTAACAAACGCCTTCCCCCACCCCCCACCAGGGAAGAAAGGGTGAGTGAAGATCTTCATCAGGAACATGGGAGGGATAAAGATCTACATCAGGATCTGCTGACCCTGTAGACACTGCCGCCTGAGGTGGTCACCTCACTTGGCCTCATGGGTGGGCCGGCCCTGTCTGTCCTGCACCATGTAGGAACAGGGCCTTTAGTGTTGTGGCACCCTTCTCAATCACAGCAGTCTTACTGGACTATTTAATTCCGCACTCTGCTGCTATAGCTACCCAAGTCCTGTCTGTATCATCCTCATCCCCATCATCCTGAGCCAGTGGCATAGCATTGGTTGCTGGCACCCGGGGCTTTGCGGAGCGAGGGAAATGGACTCAATCGCCGAAGAGTCACTCGGGAGATCACAGCTGCAGAGAGAAGAAGAGTTGTTCCATTGTCTGGAGGGGTCACTTCCTGGTTCACATGGAGAAGTTGTTTTCAATGGAGCCCAGCGATGGAAGTGCACAGCTGTATTGAGGCAGCACCGGGTGACGAAATTTTATGCAGCCTTTCTCAACCTTGGGTCCCCAGATGTTGTTGGACTACAACTCCCATCATCCCTGACCACTAGTCTTGCTAGCTAGGGTTGATGGGAGTTGTAGGCCAAAAACATCTGGGGACCCAAGGTTGAGTACCACTGGCCTAAGGCAACCAGCCTGTGGCTCCCCACACTGTGCCACTGTCCTGAACCACATCACAATGTTAAGGGAGAACACAAAAATCTCACCACATTTGGCTGCTCCTGTTAATTCTGCTGAGCTGCACCAAATTCCTGCTCTGATGGCGTCCCTGCTGTCCAGGTTGAAATGACCATTCCTCTCTCCCACCTGGGGGATCGTGTGTGTGTGTGTGTGTGTCCCATCCTCTCTTCTTGCTCACTTTTAGTGCCCACTGCCCATAAATAATCACAACCAGCGACGCTCCTGTGGCAAAAGATGAGAGACAGCGAGGGAACTGGCCCACAGCCCTTCGGCTGATATTGAAGCCACCAGGAGGCTGCCTTATTAATTGGGCTTGGAAGATCATTTCGCACTTCATAAATCACGGCAAAGCCCGGCAGGTGGCTTGGGAGTCACGGGGAGCTGCCAGGTTGCTTTGGCATGGCCCCCCCTTCATATGCGAGGGACACAGATCCTAGGATTAAAACGTGAGGCTTGAAAGTTGAACTAGGGGGAGTTGGGAAGATCAATTGGATTAGTGGCAGATGAAAAATGGGGGCTCTGAAGGAGGGAGAAAGGAGGCTTTTCTTATTTTCACTGTATTACCTGGGTGATTAACTGGTGTACCCAGTTGTATGATATGATTAAAGAAAGACAATTTCAGTTTCTCATTTTCCCACTCTATAAAGTTCAGTTCTCCACATTCTCTCACATCAGCTAGTGATTTTTTAATAAAAAAAGTCCTCATGAAAATTAATCAGCATTTTAGAGCATATTTCTCCCAATATACACATTTTTGCCTGCGAGTTTTCCAAATAGACACGATTTTGCAAATAGTTCCCCCTTGACATAATGCATTCTTAATATTATTTTTACTTATATGCATTTTTATGCACAATTTACTCCTGTATATACATCTCTGTACACATTATGTGGCTGAAAAACCACTCTGCAAAATTCATAAAGTGTGAATTTTGAAAGACAGCTGTGTTTCAGCTCATGTACGGTTTTGGAAAGTTTGAATAATGGCAGAGTTTCATTTGAATGCAAATGGAATCAAATCTCTCCCCCATCCTTCCCTCTTCTCATTTAGAGCCTCCCCCGCTTTAAACATTCCCTCTATTTCCAATGCTTTGGCTCTGTGTGCCGTTCCTTAGGTAGCCAAAACAGCACCACCCACCCACCAAAGTTAGCAGAAGGACAAAAAAGATGCGGGGGAACCCCTAAGAGGGGGAACCCAACTGTCTCCTAGAGCCCAGTGAGGACTGAGTGTGTTCAGTTGCCACTGAATGTCAAGGAAGAAAATGGGATGGCTTGAATCCTGATCAGAGTTATATGCGGCAACATTTTGTTGTAGGTCTTACTTGTAATTTAACACCGTCATCATCATCAGATTTCCAAAGCACGTTCGCCATCACATTTAAATGTAGGAACAGTTTACTTTCCCAATAAATCTTGCCAGTTCTCCTGAAATCAATGGGACTTTATTCCAACTAAGGCTGCAGTCCCAAACCTTGATTACCTAGGAGTAAGCCCCATTGAACTTGGTAGTACAGACTTCTAAGTAGGACTGGCTAGGATAGTGCTACAGGATAGGATTTATAAGCTTTCACGGATTCACTGGTAGGTTAACAGGCTAATACTTTAATCCTAGCCTGTGGATCAAGACTGTAGTGTCTGGATGCTGTTGGACTCCAACTTTCATCAGCCCCAGCCAGCCATTGGTCAGGGATGAAGACGCGGGTGGCGCTGTGGTCTAAACCACGGAGCCTCTTGGGCTTGCCAATCAGAAGGTCGGCGGTTCAAATCCCCATGATGGAGTGTGCTCCCGTTGCTCTGTCCCAGCTTCTGCCAACCTAGCAGTTCGAAAGCACGCCAGTGCAAGTAGATAAATAGGTACTGCTGCGGTGGGAAGGTAAACGGTGTTTCCGTGCATTCTGGTTTCTGTCACAGTTCTGTTGCACCAGAAGCGGTTTAGTCCTGCTGGCCACATGTCCTGGAAAGCTGTCTGTGGACAAACGCTGGCTCCCTAGGCCTGAAAGTGAGATGAGTACTGCAACCCCATAGTCTCCTTTGACTGGATTTAACCATCCAGGCATCCTTTTTTACCTTTACCTTTTTACCTGGTCAGGGATGATGGGAGTTGGAGTGCAACCACATCTGGAGGGCCACAGGTTCCCCATATTTGCTGTAGCTTAACATCTCCCCCCTATTCCTTGATCAGTAGCTGAGGGGGATTCCCCCCCCCCCAGTTTTGTGTCAAAGCCTGATTATCACCCAGGTCTCCAAAATACTGTACTACACAAACATGCTGAAGATTGGAAAAAGAGTACCAATGGGTCTGATGATGAAACAGGAAGCTCTATTATTCCAGGGTTGTTTTGTTTGCCGGTGTTTTGAGTTTGTGGGGAGGTTTGGTCCAGAGCTGACTTTCACTGAGGGGCTCCCTGCTGTTTCCACCATAAGTGCTAATTAGCACATAAAAGTCAAAGCTGAAATCCCCAGCCAGCTTGATTGACAGCGCCTTTCCCACCCTGGTTCTCTAAACAGCCAGGGAAGGGAACAAGGCATCAACAGGTGAATCTCAAATTAATTACGGAGTCACTCTCTCATCGGCGTAATCTGCAGCATCTCCACCTTTTAAAGCTGACACATAAATATGTGGAGGGGAGTTTTGAACAATTTATTGTTAACTAATTCTCTGGCAATTGGGGGAAGATAAGGGCAGGCTTATTCATAAGCCTAATAATAGAGGGGGTGGGGACGCGGGTGGCGCTGTGGGTTAAACCACAGAGCCTAGGGCTTGCTGATCAGAAGGTCGGCGGTTCGAATCCCCGTGACGGGGTGAGCTCCTGTTGCTCGGACCCTGTTCCTGCCAACCTAGCAGTTCGAAAGCACGTCAAAGTGCAAGTAGATAAATAGGTACCGCTGCAGCGGGAAGGTAAAGGGCATTTCTGTGAGCTGCTCTGGTTGGCCAGAAGCGGCTTAGTTATGCTGGTCACATGACCCAGAAGCTGTACGCCAGCTCCCTTGGCCAATAAAGCAAGATGAGCGCCGCAACCCCAGAGTTGTCCGCAACTGGACCTAATGGTCAGGGGTCCCTTTACCTTTAAGGGCAGGCTTATCCATAAGCCTAATAATAGAGGCATAAAAGAGATGGGTTAAGATGCTGCAAAGGCTGCAGGCTGCGCAATGACACCTCTTGGTGTGTGGGAAATATCAAAAGAGGAAACTGATGGAGGTGGATGTGAAAAAATGAGAAAGAGCTTTCTCGACTTCCAAGCAAGACGTAGACAAACTCGCCCTCTGTTTATTATCTCCAGCCGGTTGGCATGAACAAGGGAGGGCCTGAATGTTCCGTCGGTTACTTCCTCTGTGGCCGAACACACACTGAGCAATAACCCAGGGGGACGGAAAGGAAGTGGAGGGGAGACAGAGCGAACACAAGGAGAGGCGGGCAGGACAGAGCAGCTACGAAAATGTCAGAGGTTCAAAAGCCGGCCAGGAACAAACGCCATGGATTAGCTCTCCAATTTGTTGACACTGCCATAGGCCGTGTTTTCCTTGGCATGGTCTGGCTCTGGAGATCACGTGGACTCCCCAAAGTATTTGTGAATTAATTACCAGGTACTGTTCAGAACAACAACATGGTTTCCCGTGCAGCGTAAGAAAAGCATGACCCGCCCCGCCACCGAAATATGGAACACCCAGGATTATTTAAATAATGTCTTATTTGAGAAGGATCTCAAAGTGTCAAAGATAAGCAAATCTGGAACTGTAGCCAGGGACTCACTAGAGCCGAGGGGTGACGGCGGAGACCCCGTGGCCCTCCAGATGTGGCTCCCATCGACCCCAGACAGTATGGACTATGCCCAGAGATGATGGGAGTTGTAGTCCTACTGTGTTGTGGTGGTGGGATGGTTTTCTCACCCTGTTCTAGAGCAGAGGAGTGTGTCCCAAGGCTGGATTAAGACCTTTAAAGGCCCCAAGCACTGAAAATATTATGGTGCCTGTGCCCATAGGTAATTCAAAATCAATGCTAAACAATATAATAAAATTGTATTGGTTATGTTTCACCCTGCCTCTTATCTCAGTTATCTGATTTCTTTTTTTAAAAAAACACCAAATTATACAATGTACACTCTTTCTATGTATATATGTATTAAAGAAAAACAATTTCATTAGTAAAAAACAACAACAACCCTATAGATTTATTGCAACTTCTGGAGGATTTCAGGTTGGCTACCCCTAGTATAAGAGACGCAGGTGGCGCTGTGGGTTAAACCACAGAGCCTAGGGCTTGCCAATCAGAAGGTCGGCGGTTCGAATCCCCGGGATGGGGTGAGCTCCCGTTGCTCGGTCCCCGCTCCTGCCAACCTAGCAGTTCGAAAGCACATCAAAGTGCAAGTAGATAAATAGGTACCGCTCCGGTGGGAAGGTAAACGGCGTTTCCGTGCGCTGCTCTGGTTCGCCAGAAGCGGCTTTGTCATGCTGGCCACATGACCCAGAAGGTGTACGCCGGCTCTCGGCCAATAAAGCGAGATGAGCGCCGCAACCCCAGAGTCAGTCACGACTGGACCTAATGGTCAGGGGTCCCTTTACCTTTACCCCTAGTATAGTGACCCTACTGACTGTATGTTGAAACTACTATTTTCTCCACCAGTGGAATTGATGGTGTTGCCACCTAAGCTTCTGCACAGATGGTGGTGGCAATGAGGGCAACAATAAAAGGATTGTCTCCATATTGTGGTCATGAATATTGTGAGACTTCTCTAATGAGAGTAAGAATTGGTGAAAACTCGATTATGTTTTCATTGATAGGTGAGTCTTCAACTTTGCGCTTTTTTGAAATAATATGTGAACGGAAACCCAGCCTGAAGTTTAGGCCTCTGCATTTCTACAACAGTTTGGTATTATTATTATTATTATTATTATTATTATTATTATTATTATTATTTAAAGCCCTTGTGAAAATTAAGCGAAAAGTTCTCCTAATATGCACATTCTTGCAAAGCATTTCCCCTGAATATTATGCATTTCTGCATGTTATTTTCAGGGCAGTATACAATTTCAATGCACACTTTTATCACATTATATACATTTTTGTACATGTTGCTTGGCTGGAGATTTGCATTGCTAAATTCGGAGAAGTGCGAATTTCAAAGGACGGCTGCATTTTTGTTTTGCTTATTGTTTTGGAATGTGCAAATTGGGTCAATTGGCCTTTCAGCATAAATTGAAACAGATTTCTCCCCCTTCCTTAGCTTGGATCTGATGTTTTTTTTTAAAAAACAAACAATTTTATTTTTCATTTTGTCTTTTTACAATGTTTGGACGAAAAAAAGTATTTATACAATCAGTCCACAATGCCACATCCTCCTCGACCGCTTTCCCCCCTTTCTGTGATTACTTATTTTATGTCTTCTACCACTGCATATCCAATTCAAACCTATTTACTAATTTTCCTTTTACATTCCCTTTGAGTCATTCTTACTGCACGTTTTTTATATCAGCCCTGCTAATGTTTTGTAAACAATACATCTTCAAATATTCCATATAAATTTCCCCGTCCTGTGTTGAAAAGTCTATCTTCTTGATTTCTTATTCTTTTGGTAAGTTTTGCCATTTCAGCGTATTCCATCAATTTTAGTTGCCAGTCCTTTGCTGGAGCTGTGTCTTCTTTAGCTTGGATCTGATGTTAGTCCTAATGGGAGCCAACCCATTGAAATGAATGGACATGATTAACTTAAGTCCACTCATGCCAATATGCATACTCTGAATATAAGTAAGTCAGAAATAACCCAATGTACCTTGATTTGGGAAGGAGGGCACTAATTGGCGTGACCCCATGGCAAGGCAGAAAGGTTCTGGCCTCTGAAGTGAGTATTTCCGCCCCCCCTTCCTACGTGTGCCCCATTACTGTGGGATGTATCATCACTGAAGCAGTCAAATACAACATTTCCTGTTGCCTAGAGTGGACACGCAGGGGAATGTTGCTCCAGACAGGGAGGACTTCCTGTCATACCTGCTCTGGAGCGTCCTCCCCCTGTGTGTGACCAGGTAGATGGGCGTGACCCTAGCAGACCCTATAAAAGGGCTAGTCATGCAGCCATCTTCCTCTTTTGCCATTTTCCTCTCTTCTGGCTCTTAGCCAGCAGCACATGGTTCATGAGAGCCAGTGTAGTGTTGAGAGCCAGTGTGGTGTAGTGGTTAAGAGTGGTAGACTCGTAATCTGGGGAACCGGGTTCGCTTCCCCGCTCCTCCACATGCAGCTGCTGGGTGACCTTTGGCTAGTCACACTTCTCTGAAGTCTCTCAGCCCCACTCACCTCACAGAGTGTTTGTTGTGGGAGAGGAAGGGAAAGGAGATTCTTAGCTGCTTTGAGACTCCTTAGGGTAGTGATAAAGCGGGAGATCAAATCCAAACTCTTCTTCTTCTCATCCTTACAGAGGATGGAAGCCACAAGGTAGAAAGTCTGAGGCCTAGCTCAGACTTCTTTTCTCTACAAATGAAACTGTAACCACAAGATAAAGCCTGCCCAGAATACTAATGTGAACTGAATGTAAGTAAACTTTACTCTTACTTTTAAACAAGACTGTCGTGTTATTATTATTGCTAAGAGGGAAATAGAAGGGGAAACCTACCAGGAACAATCCAGACAGGACAAGCCAGACTGGATTGCTTAACTTCAGTGATTCTAACGAACCCACCAACTTGCACAGCAATGTGCAAGTGAATGTGCTCTGCTGCTTGCTCACTAGTGTGAGTGAGGAAGGATAATATTTAATCAATATACTCTCTCCTACTTTCCTCGACATTCCCACAATTGGAACGAGCAACAAATCAGAGCCTGGGAGAACACAGAGAGAGAGAGGGGGGGGGAGGAGGGAGAGAGTATAACCATGATCTCTATGTTCTACCTCCAGCATAGGACACAGTGACACCTCTGAATACCAGTTGCTGGTGGTCAGAGAAGGGGAGAGTATTCTTGTGCTCAGTTCCTGCCTCCCATGGGCATCTGGTTGGCTGCTGTGAGAACTCAGTGGGCCATTGGCCTCATCTAGCAAGGCTATTCTTACGTCCGTAAGTTGTACCGTCCAGGAAAGAGATTATTATGTGATTCTGCTGCATGTCTAGATCAGCTGTCAGAGATAGATCCCTCTCTACTCTCGTGCCTGGAGAACTGCTGTAAGCTGCAGCCTTGGGGTTTAGCACTTTGCCACAGGAAAGAAATTAAGGAACAGATGGCGGATAATGAATGACAGGAAAGCTTAGCATTTGTTTGCTCCCTTCCTTCTCCCTCGCTCCTTCTCATATCTCATTGGCTCTAGTTATGGAGCTTGCCAGTCAGCAAAAATGCACAGAGGGAGGTTTTCTCTTTTGCTGAAATATTGCCCTCCCTTTGCCACAGGTTAACTCAGACAGAGGCTCTTCAAATTGCTTCCTTGCTACGGCGATGACTGCATCTGATCCACCTTGCAACAAAATGCACCCTGGTGCTGACACTGAATTGGTGGGAGGAGGGTAAAAGCCACAGGCAATGACAGCTGGTAGGTCGTTAGCTCTCAAATAGACCAGTGTTTAACAGTTGTCTGGTCAGCACCAAGGCAGACATGGTCCACCCAAAGCTGAAAAGAAGGCGGAGAGTTTGGCAAATCTGACTGACTGGTGGCAGGTTTAGCTTGGAAAGGTGTTTTTTTGTTGACCAGTAAGTGAAGGGTGTCACAGTGCCCAGGCCCTTGGCCCAGTGCAAGAGCTCAGCGATGTATAGAGAGCCCCGACGCCACCTCAGTAGCAAGACCTCTTCCACAATAACTTGGAGCTGGCCTTTCAGTGTGGCCAGTGCCGGATTTATATATAGGCTAAGGAGGTTATACATGCCTAAGGTCAGCCTGGATGGGACTGTGCAAGGGTTGGACTGAGGAGCCCTGCACCTTCTAGGTCCCTGGTATCACCATTCAGAGTACAGACTCCAGGATGTGTTATGGAAAAAAAATGTGGGCACTTCTTTAAAATCAGTTTTGCCACCTCTTCTCCCCTCCAAACCCCAAGACAATTAGCCCAGGCCACCGTTTATTCACAGTCATCTAAGCACTACACTAAAGCATGGCCATAAACTTTTCCGTTCAACCGCTGAAATATACACCCAATATGTAGCAATGGAGAATTAGGTTACCACTTTAAGAATGAATACTGTGTGTTATGAATGGACTCAGTATTTTGTAATTTACCTAAGAGTGACCAATAGGGAGCTCTAGAATCTGACAGTTAAGCAATTGGGTACTACCAAACAATTACCCCTATTGCTGAAAGCTATGAGATTCAGGTGAGGGTCACATGACTGCTTAATCCCAGCAACTATATAAGGGATCACGACGGCCTGCCCAGGGGGTTGGAGTGAATGTGGCATGCCCGCCCAGGGGGTTGGACTGGGTAGGGAAAAGTGTGTAGGGGTTGGACTGACTTTGGACGACCCGGCCTGCCCAGGCCCTCGGCCTGCCCAGGGATGTATAGATTGTGTTATGAATCGACTCAGTATTTTGTAAATTACCTAATTTTTTTTTATTTTTTATTTGTAATAAAATTTTATTTTATTTCGGATTTACACAGTTACAAAATTAGAAGGAATCGTATAAATCATGTAAATCATATAAAAACAATATAAACATTCATAATAACATTCTTGATAACATCCCTTCCCTCCCTCCCCCTCCCTTTTGCCCTTATCCTTCCCACCCCCTTGCTTCTCAGCCTTGTCTAAATTACACTTTCTTATTTTCCTGGTTATTAAGCATACCTTATTTCTGACTGTTCTCTTATTTAACTTTGAGCCTTCAGATTGCTGCTAGAAGGTTGGCGTTTCCAATTTGTTGTTTAATATATTTTCTGAATAATTCCCATTCTGCGCTTCTTTTTTCCTGTTCTATTCCTTTAATTTCCCCATGTTTTATCACCAAATTATAATACTTAATCATCTTTATTTGCCACTCTTCTTTGTTAGGTACATATTGTGATTTCCAGTTTGCTGCTATAAGGAGCCTGGCCGCTGTCATTGTGTACATTACTATAATTCTGTCCTTTACTTTTATATCATTTTCTAACATTCCTAATAAGAACATCTCCGGTGTTTTTTTAAACGAATATTTTAGTAATTTCTTCATCTCTTTATAGATTCCCTCCCAGAACGGTTTTATCCTCTTACACTGCCACCACATATGAATGTATGTGCCAATTTCTTCCTGGCATTTCCAACACTTGTTGTCTATTCCTTTATACATTTTAGATAATTTAACCGGCGTTATGTGCCATCTTTGTTGCATTTTTAGTAAATTCTCTTGTAGCTCATAATTTGGTGTAAATTTAGAATCCCTTTGCCAAAGATTTTCCCACTTCTTCAACATAATAGTTTTACCTAATTCTTGGCCCCATTTAATCATTGATTCCTTTATTAATTCATCTTCCGTTTCCCATTCTAATAATGTCTCATACATTTTTTTTTATCAATTTGTCTTTGTTTCCCAATAAAAATATATCTAATTTTGATGGATCTTTTTCAAATCCCATTTTTTTGTCTTCTAGAAACCTTTGATTAATTTGAAAATATTGTAACCAACTAGTTAAATGCACCTTTACCTCATTATAGTCTTTTAGAACCAATTTCCCATCTACTTCAATTATAAGTTGTTTATAAGTGGGCCAATCTCTTTCCATATTTCTTCTTTTTACAGCTGTGGCTTCAAGTGGTGATACCCACCAGGGAGTTTTGGGTTCGAAATATTTTCTATACTTTTCCCAAATTTTATACAAAGATCTTCTTATTATATTGTTCCTGAAGACATTCTGCTTGTTTATCTTCTCTTTAGTTAAATACCTATGCCACCCAGATCCGAGATCCTCTCCTTCCAAGTCTAGTATTCCCCAGTTTTTTAATTCGAGCCAATCCTTTATCCAGACTAAGGCTGCTGCATCGTGATACAGCCTTAATTCTGGTAATCCGAATCCTCCTCGTTCCCTTTGATCGATCATTATTTTATATTTTATTCTTGGTTTTTTCCCTTTCCAGATAAACTTTGTAATATCCTTTTTCCAATCATTACACAAATTTGAGCCCCCTAAAATCGGTAAATTTTGGAATAAATAATTCATTTTGGCCAACACACACATTTTAATAATTGAAATCCTTCCCAATAAGGATGTATAGATTGTGTTATGAATCGACTCAGTATTTTGTAAATTACCTAAGAGCGACCAATAGGGAGCTCTAGAATCTGACAGTTAAGCAATTGGGTACTACCAAACAATTACCCCTATTGCTGAAAGCTATGAGATTCAGGTGAGGGTCACATGACTGCTTAATCCCAGCAACTATATAAGGGACCACGACGGCCTGCCCAGGCAAGCTACGCTACGCTTCACAGGTAAGCATATAGGAACACTGAAACACAAGGGGCTTCCTGCTCAAGAGAATGGGGTGCAAGTTCTGCACTTCAAGGAAAACACAACTTAAGTCACTCCGAAAGAAAACATGGGAGCACTCCAAATCATTTGCCTATGTACATACCTGGAAAATAATATATCTAGCTGAAAGGCAACACATGATTATTGCAACACAGCCCTAATAATTACAGTGGAACCTTGGTTCTCAAACGCCTTGGTTCCCAAACGCCGAAAACCCGGAAGAAAGTGTTCCGGTTTTTGAACATTTTTTGGAAGCTGAACGTCCGATGTGACTGTCGGCTATTGTTTCTAGGGCACCTGCATCAATCAGAAGCTGCGCCTTGATTTTCGAACATTTCAGAAGTCAAATGGACTTCTGGAATGCATTAAGTTTGGCGCTTTTGATTTTGCTATTTATTTTGCGTTTTGGTTTTTGAGGCTTTTTCGATTAATTTGTTTTTGTGACTGTGTGGAACTCAGTTCAGCTACTGATTGATTAATTGTGTGACTGTGGAAATGGATAAAAGCCCCCCATCCAAACAATGACTATCATTGGTGCAGGTAAGAAAAATAATAATTTTAATTTTTATCATTACAATACTGTCTTATTTATTTTATAGTACAGTACAGTACATTGATGATTGCTTTCATTTTATGGATCAATGGTCTCGTTAAATAGTAAAATTCATGTTACATTGCTGTTTTAGGGGTTGCTTTTAAAAGTCTGGAATGGATTAATCCGTTTTGCATTACTTTCTATGGGAAAGCGCACCTTTGTTTTGGAACACTTTGGTTTTGGAACGGACTTTCGGAACGGATTAAATTTGAGAACCAAGGTACCACTGTATTACTGTATAGTTTTAAGATTATTGTACAGTGATCCCTCGACTTACGAATGCCCCGACTTCCGTATTTTTCGAGTTACGAGGGATCAAAGCGGCCGCCGCTTCCGAATTTTGTCGACTTCCGATCGGAAGCCGCAGCCGCTTTAGATAGGGTTTTTTCGACTCCCGAACATTTTTTCGAGGTACGAATGCGTTCTGCAACGCATTCCTATGGGGACTCGACCTACGATTTTTCCGAGTTCCGACGCTCCCGTCAGAACGGATTACATTCGTAAGTCGAGGGTCCACGGTATAGTCTTACTCTTAGAAGGAGGTGTGGCTATGAGAGGGTAGGGCTGTGACTATCCTGAAAGGACTCTGCACTTCTGAACTTGCCCCTGTGCTACTGGCCTGGAGGGCTACATTTCATCCTCGTGCCTGAGGTTCCTCATTGTTGGGGTTGTGGGATAGGTTTGCTAGTCCAGTGTTTCCCAACCTAATCTAGGCAACGGCACACTTGTTTCATTAAAAAAATCTCGCGGCACACCGCTCCTCCCCCACCCGGCTGCGCCGGGTCTCCTGACCCAGAGTTACCTCTGGGATCAGCTGTAGCGCGGCATCCTTTCTCCCGCCCATCAGCTGGGGCACCAGGTCGGGATTCTCCCGCGAGGCTTCTGTTGCTGCTGCTGCTGCAGCAGCCAAGGGAGCAGCGCCGCCCTGGCTTCCGCTTCGCCGCCGGGCTCCAGCATTGCCGCCGCCACGGTCCTGTGCAGCGCGGGGCTGCAGGGCACCCTGGGCTCTGATTCTCGCGCGAGGCTTCCGGTCGGGATTCTCGCATGAGGCTGCTGTTGCTGCTGCTGCAGCAGCCAAGGGAGCAGTGCCGCCCTGGCTTCCGCTTCGCCGCTGGGCTCCAGCAGCGCCGCCGCCACGGTCCTGTGCAGCCCTGGGCTGCAGGTCCCTTTTTCCGCGGCACATCAGCCGGTGTCTCGCGGCACACTAGTGTGCCGCGGCACACCGGTTGGGAAACGCTGTGCTAGTCTATGTGGCAACATTATGTAGCACAGGGGTGGCCAACTCCCAAGAGACTGCGATCTACTCACAGAGTTAAAAACAGGCAGTGATCTACCCCATTTTTTTGGGTTCAGGTTGTGGAGCTTTTTTTTTTTAGGGAGGAAAGCCCGTTTTTTTAGGGGTTCAGGTCAAAGTTGTTGAGCTTCTACCCCCAAAATGGGGTAGATCACTGCCTGTTTTTAACTGTGAGTAGATCGCAGTCTCTTGGGAGTTGACCACCCCTGCTTAGACCACTGATTTTAAAATCACGATTATTTAAAAATGATTGATTTTTTAAAAATACCCTTCGTTATGGAGGGAGAGATTCCCTCCCTGAAACCCTAGGGAGTTGCTACCAAGGCATATGGGTCAGTTATCTTACTCAGTAAAAGGCATCAGGTTCAGGTTGCTGGGCTTTTTTTAGGGAGGAAAGACCATTTTTAGGGGTTCAGGTCAAAGTTGTTGAGCTTCTTTGAGGGGAGCCAGTGATCTACCAGTGATCTACCACAGATGTCCAGTGATCTACCGGTAGTCGATCATGATCTACATGTTGGACGTGCCTGATGTAGCAGGTCTGACTTGTTCAGCAAACCGGACAGCTCTTTTCTGTCACAGATATCTCTATAATAGCCAATATGCACAATTGCCACAAAGAAGTAAGTGCGAAAGCCAGATTCGCTCCCCCTTTTCTCCCCGCTCCCTAACATCATAAAAATAAAATCCGTCTGGAGAGAGAAGGAAAACAGAACATGTAGGGGGGATGAGCCGAAGGCCTATCAGGATTTCGTGGTTTTGTTCTGGCTGGTAAGAAAAGGCAGGCCCTGCCTTCCCAGAGACAATTTCCTGCTGAGCCCGCCTTGTGATGTGTGTCCTTGCTTTTAAAACTGGAAACGCTTTGATGGATATTATTAGGCAAGGAGGGGAAGCATTTGGAAGCCTCCCCTTCCGCACAAACTCACCAGAGTGTTCCTGGATGAAAGAGGGGCAAATTGGAAGAGCCTGTGGTTGGATTCCTGGAGGGGGTTTTCTGGCTCCGCGTTGGGAGTCTCCTGTGTATAGATGGAAACATTCCCCCCAAAACTTCCTTCTTTGGGCGGGGGACGGGTTTGAATCCCTTTGCCTCTTGAGTGTAGGAGAGGACATGACGTGTCTCTTGAGCTTGCCTGTCAAAGAGGAGAGGGCTGTGGTAGAGGAAGACGTTGTTGGGTTTTGAAAAGTATACCTAGGCCCAGGGCCGGCGCTTCAATTTAGGCGAACTAGGCGGTTGCCTAGAGCACGAAAATGGAGGTGGCGCTGGCCAGCCTGCCCCTCGCCCCCCGCCGCCGCCCGGTGCCGCCACAACCAGCGGCGAAAATCGCGGCGGCGCCGGGCGCCCGGCGGGCAGGGGGCGGGGCACCGTACATCATTGCGCATGATATGCGGTGCCCCGCCCCCTCGCCTAGGGCGCCAAAAACCCTGGCACCGGTCCTGCCTAGGCCGGTCTGATGTCTAAAACCGGTGCTGTCTCTTTAAGTATTACAGGTGTTTGTGTTTTGTCATTAATTGGCTGAAGCGCGGGGGGGGGGGCACTGGGTGTATTTAAGGCTCTGCTGCAAAGCGTTTATTGCTCCTAGCTTTTGGGGTTGGTGGGAGTGTTTGTGGCTGGGAGTATAAGGAATGAGAATCTTTTGATACAACGTATTTAGTATTAATTGAACAGAGTCTCTGTAAAGAACTAAAAATTAGCAGGGAGTTCTTACTTTGCTTTTGAAATTACCGGTAAAATACGAAAACAGATTAAAATTACCTCAACTTTCTAGGCATTTGGGTAGGCTTGTCTAAACGATAATGTTTTCTAGCAGGCAATGAAGAAAGGGTAGCGAAGGCGCCTGCTTGATCTCAAGAGGCAGGGAGTTCCAAAGTTTAGGTGCTGAATTGAGTTCTTACAGATACAGAACGGGTATTAGGTGGCACCTGTAGTAGTGCAAAGATACACCAGACATTTGCAATTCTGCCCAGTGCCAGATTCTGCACTTTATTGGGAATGGGCAAGATGTACTTGGCCCAGAAAGTCACTTGCTTGCTGCGCTACTGTGAACCCATAATTTAAAACAAGCTGATCTAATTCTGACTATAAAATGCAAAGGATTATGTGGCTGCAAAACCTGGTTTCCCTTGTGGTGGTGGGACTCAGAATTCGAAGGCTTCCAGGATCCTGCGGGTTCTTAATACAATAACCCACACAATCTTTGATGTGAAAAGTAAGAGCAGAGGGATTTCTCGAAAGTTGGAAAACCTTTCCTTTTCACGTCCTTGATATGAACCCCGGGCTGCCCAGCATTAGCCTCAAACCAGCTGAGCGAGCGACATCAAGAAACCCTATTATTTCAAACCAAAGCAAGCCCCATAATTGGAAAGAAAACCCCACTGAACGGCGAGTGTTGGGTAAAATAAATCCAGGCATTATTTTGACTTCAGTTACGTGTTTGGCTGCAGGATTTTTTCGAGAGCAGAGAGCGGTTAGTACCCGATGCAACCTGGGAAAGATTAAGGGAATAATAACAGGAATAAATCACGAGGCTAATGAAAGCTTGTCCTTGCAAAAATGGCCGAGTTGAAACCTTAGCCTCTGTAAAAGTAAGGGTAAAGGGACCCGTAACCATTAAGTCCAGTCGCGGACGACTCTGGGGTTGCGGCGCTCATCTCGCTTTAATGGCCAAGGGAGCCAGCGTTTGTCCGCAGACAGCTTCCGGGTCATGTGGGATGCATGACTAAGCCACTTCTGGCAAACCAGAGCAGCGCACAGAAACACCGTTTACCTTCCTGTCGGAGAGGTACCTATCTATCTACTTGCACTTTGAACTGCTAGGTTGGCAGGAGCTGGGACTGAGCAACGGGAGCTCACCCCATCACTGGGATTCGAACCACCGACCTTCTGATCAGCAAGCCCTAGGCTCTGTGGTTTAGACCACAGCGCCACCCGCGTGTAGCCTCTGTACACCTTATTAATTTTTGTATGAATAGCAAAACTTTCTAAATAACCCCCTCTCACCAAACATGTATTTTTCTTGCTGCAGCAACGTTGCCCCACAAAGTGGGGGTGGGCAGGGAATATTTTCCTCCCTGAGGGCCACTTCACCTTCTTGGCATGCTTGTGAGGACCACTTGCCCAGTGGTGGGTGGGGCCAAAGGGGAAAGTGGGTGGAGCAATGCATGTAAATTTTACATTTGTACAGTAGGCTTGTTTCTACACATGCTCACACATCCCTCTTCACCCTCCATAAGAGGCATTATCAGAGTTTAAAGACACATTTCCGATGAGCAAAAATGCTAGAGGAAGGTGTGAAGGTTTTGAGTGGGTAAAAAGGGTTGGCTGGAGAGAGGATGGGGCATGGGAAGAGTCCCAGGGGCCAGAGAGAGACTTTCGAAGACTGTATTTGGCCATCTCCCTGCGGTTCTCCACCCCATCATAAAGATTAGATACTGTGCTATTGAGGCAGAAATGAAGTATAGCACTGCTTTAAGAATGGAACTATGAAAAGAAGGTACCCTTTATCACAAGTGGTAGAAGTGTAAGGTAACTAAATCTTTTTGGGCAATGATATATAAGGGTAAAGGGACCCCTGACCATTAGGTCCAGTCGTGTCCGACTCTGGGGTTGCGGCGCTCATCTCGCTTTATTGGCTGAGAGCCGGCGTACAGCTTCCAGGTCATGTGGCCAGCATGACGAAGCCGCTTCTGGCGAACCAGAGCAGCGCACGGAAACGCCGTTTACCTTCCCGCCAGAGCGGTTCCTATTTATCTACTTGCACTTTGACATGCTTTCGAACTGCTAGGTGGGCAGGAGCTGGGACCGAGCAACGGGAGCTCACCCCGTTGCAGGGATTCGAACCGCCAACCTTCTGATCAGCAAGCCCTAGGTTCTGTGGTTTAACCCACAGTGCCACCTGGGTCCCTTGGAATGATATATAATGAAATAAAAAAGATGCTTAAAATAACATTTGTTTGTTAAAAAACCAGAAACTTTTTTTATTAGGAGTTATAGGTATTGAGATTCCAAAGGACCAGAAAAGACATTTTAGGCACGCGACAACAGCCACACAGATGTTGCTAGCTCAGAGATGAAAGGAAGAAACTATTCCAACCAGGGGGAAATGGCAAACGAAGTTGATGGACTATGCTGAAATGGCAAAATTAACTGGGAAGCTCAGAAACCAAGAGGACAAGAACTTCAAAAAAGAATGGGGGGAAATTATAATATATTTAGGAGACCATTGTAAGTAGATAAAAACATTAGCAGGATTGTAACCACACTTGTAAAGTAACCAAAAATATGGACAATTTAGATAGATAAAAAATTTGGATAACAAACTGATATGCAGTTGTCAACATTGTCATTAGGACCCATGGAGGGGATGGGGGCGGTCATGAGATTCAGAGTGATATCTTTATATGTTTTAAAAATTGTTTTTGTTATATGCTTATATCTTTTTAAGTAAAAAAAACCTTACAAAAAAAGAAAAAAGAATGGAACTATGGTTCGGAGACACACGGAGGAAGCTGAATGAGGTTCTGAGCTGTACATGTGCTTTCTCTTGCTTCTGAGAATGGAACTAAACATGGTGGGCCAAGGTTAGGGCCCAGTGACTAGCGTAAGAAATAGTAGTACCGTATCCTCACTACCGTGTTTCCCCTATTTTAAGACACCATCTTATTTATTTATTTCCTCAAGAAAACGCACTATGGCTTATTTTGAGGGGATGTCTTATTTTTATTACGTAAGCCCAGCCCTGCGTTTTCCTTGGCGCCCTCCAGAACTGCGCCTATCACTATGGCTTATTTTCGGGGTACGGCTTATATTTCGCAAATGCGAAAAAATCCTGCTATGGCTTATTTTATGACTACGTCTTAAAATAGGGGAAACAGGGTATTCAGACTACAGTACCCTTATTCAAGGCTAATAATGCAAGAACAGGAGATAATTGAACCTGTTGTCCTTCCTAATAGCGAAGGAAGCTGCCCAGTCCTGAATCAGACCAACGATCCATCTAGCTAAGTGTTGTCTAGACTGAGCTTGGTGGCGTAGAGGACCATTTCCCCCAAAGCGCTGATATACGAATCCTACCTTTAACTCTAACTGCCCACTCAGAGGAAGCAACAGATTGTGTGGACTCTTGTCCCTCAAAAAAGAGCAATGCTGTCTGGTTGAGTTGCCATTTCCAGGAGCAAGGCTTATCCTTCACCTTCCCTGGGGGCAGGGTTGCTCTGTCCCAAAGAGGAGGCCATTTGCAATGTGAAGAACTGGGGGTAGCAGGCAGGGCGAGCTCTCAGTTATCCATGCCTGGCTTCAATCAATGTGATCCTCCTGAGAGAGGAGAACTGAGGTTAGGTGTGCTTGTTCTTCACATGTGTGTGAATCACATAGCGGCAAGGCATGTCTTCCACGATATGACCACCAAAACCACCACTGCAGTAAAGAACACAGGCGTACAGGAAACTGCCTTACATTAGGCCACACCGGTGGTCCACCTACCTCAGGATTCAATGACTGGCAGCGGCTTTCAGATACAAGGTATTTACAGCCCTACCTGGAGATGCCAGAACCTGGGATCTTCCATGTGCAAAGCAGATGCTCTCCCCCTGCCAATGGGCCTTCCATTACTGTGCTGGCAGATGAGCCTTTGCCACCTCAGTGTGGTGTAGTGGTTAAGAGTGATAGACTCGTAATCTGGGGAACCGGGTTCGCGTCTCCGCTCCTCCACATGCAGCTGCTGGGTGACCTTGGGCTAGTCACACTCCTCTGAAGTCTCTCAGCCCCACTCACCTCACAGAGTGTTTGTTGTGGGGGAGGAAGGGAAAGGAGAATGTGAGCCGCTTTGAGACTCCTTCGGGTAGTGATAAAGTGGGATATCAAATCCAAACTCTTCTTCTTCTTTAAATTCTTGGGACACAACTCCCACATAGCTGTCAACTTTCGGATTTGAACATAAGGGATGCCGCAAGGGCAGTGCAATGGCACCAAGTAGTCTCGCCACCCTGCGCTCCAGAGGCTGTGCTCGAATGGGTGAGTGAAAGAGCGAGCGCATAGACGGCAGGCAGGCTGCCTGTCTGGTTGGGCGTGAGGGTCTGGCTGCACAAGGCATGCAAGCTCCGTCCCCAGTGGGTCTCAGACTCCTTATTGGCAGCCGAGCAACACAGCTGAGGAGCCTCCCTGGCCGGCAGGAAGGGAGAGGAGCTGCTTCCTTTGAAACCTGGGAAATTTAAGGGATATCAACAATCCGGGATAGCAGTGGGAAACGGCATTGAAATAAGGGAGTTTCCCGCAAAAAAAGGGAGGGTTGACAGCTATGAACTCCCAGCAGCCCCAGCTAGCACTGCCATTCTGGCTGGGTCCAATGGCAGTTGTAGTCAAAAGCATATGGAGGGCACCAGGTTGGCAAAGATGCTTCCTTTGTGCATGCCTTCTGGTTCTTCCAGCGACTTTCTGCGGCGAGGCGTGTTGCAGAGGAGCACCAAACGCAAGCGAGAAGTTGCGCCGCATTCGGGAAGCCACCTACATCTCTGATATGGCGGAGCCCCTGCCATGTTTAAAGCAAACAGTCTTGACCCTTGCGTAAGCTCTAACCACAGAAAACCTCACCTTTTGGACTCTCCATGGCATTTCATCATGTGCTCCCATATATAAATGGACATGACTCACGCCGGGGGTTCTTGTGTTCAGTCGATTGAAGGCAGGTGGGAAGGAGTAGGAAAGAAAGATGAAACCCAGATGTTGAGACTTTTGCATCTTTGCTGTAAATTAAAATGGACTGAGGATTCAGTCAATATGTCAGTGTTTGCTGAGATTTTAAGAGCATGTTATTAAAATTATTTATTTAAATTTGTATACCATCCTTCATCCGAAAATCCCAGGTCAATTCACAACAAAGGAAGCAGCCTTATTTTGAGTCAGGTCTAGCAGCGTAGCTGCAAATTCAGAAGGGTGGGGTCCCAACATGATCGTCACAGCTACACCCGCTTACAGCCATGCCCCCCTCTAAGCTTACATAATAATTTTATCATTATACAATAATGATAATTAGGAACGCATTGCTATGGTCAGTGCAGATCTCAGTATGCTGCCTTGCATCTAGACGTACTATTTTCTGTGTACATACTTGGGCAAATAATTTGGAGTGTTCCAATATCTCCTTTTGGTGACTGGAAGTGACTGCTGACACCACATAACACTGGTCCTGAAAGACCTACATTGGGTCCCAGTACGTTTCCGAGCACAATTCAAAGTGTTGGTGCTGACCTTTAAAGCCCTAAATGGCCCTGGTCCTGTATACCTGAAGGAGCATCTCCACCCCCATTGTTCAGCCCGGACACTGAGGTCCAGCTCTGAGGGCCTTCTGGCGGTTCCCTCACTGCGAGAAGTGAGGCTGCAGGGAACCCGGCAGAGGGCCTTCTTGGTAGTGGTGCCCGCCTTGTGGAACGCCCTCCCATCAGATGTCAGGGAAATAAACAAATATCTGAATTTTAGAATATTCTGTTGGGAGCTGCCCAGAGTGGCTGGGGAAACCCAGCCAGATGGGTGGGGTATAAAAAATAAATTATTATTATTATTATTATTATTATTATTAAATATAATTTGTGCTTTTCTTGGAGTTCCATTGCACATCGCAGAACTTGCACCCCACTCTCTTGACACCGAAGCAGCTTTGTGTTGCCAATGTACCTAGATGCTTAACTTTGGTGTTCTCCCCACCTGGTGTCCTTGGGAGCCAGTCCTCGGTGGTCAACTCACCTCCTTTCACTCTGGTTCCCACCAACACAAAGGGTGAAGAGAATTCATCTCAACGGCTAAAAAAAACCCCTTTCATGATGGTTGAGTGGTACTAGGACACTGGAGGCAGGGATCATGCTACAGACTTAGCCTTTCACCTCCCGCAATCCCAGACCATTACATTTTCTGGGGACGGGGAACCTGTGCCTCTCTAGACAAGGTTGGACTCTTAATTCCCAT
The DNA here is from genome assembly GCA_034642065.1 of Darevskia nairensis. Classification (NCBI taxonomy): domain Eukaryota; kingdom Metazoa; phylum Chordata; class Lepidosauria; order Squamata; family Lacertidae; genus Darevskia; species Darevskia nairensis. The sequence continues at coordinate 662,619 of JAWWNI010000281.1, forward strand.
CATCCCTGACCATTGGCCAGAATAAGGGTTGGAGCATTTGGGGTGCGGCACAGCTTTCTCATCCTGCTTGATGTGACATATTTTGAGCAAACGCCTCAAAGCTGCTTGACATGACCATCTATACGTTCTTAGGAAGACAGGCCATCCAGAGCTCCAGCTGTACTGTATGCAGCATCTTACCACCTTAACTGTCATGACTTCCCCCAAAGAACCCTGGAAGTGTCGTTTCTTATTCACAGTTTTTATTTTTCACAGTTGCTTGGTGGTTCTTCTTTTTGAAATCAATTTTATTTGATTTTACAAATATAAATTTATAACAATCCAAATACATATCCATATATAGAGGTTACAGTGGTACCTCTGGTTGGAAACATGATCTGTTCCGGGGTGCTGTTCGCACCCCAAAAAGTGCGCAACCTGAGCGGCACTTTTGTGCATGCACGAAGCACTGATAGAGCGCTTCTGTGTATGCATGAAGTGCGCAGAACGCTTCTGCGCGTGCGTGCACGGCGAAACCCAGAAGTAAACACTTCTGGGTTTGCTGCGTTCTTAACCTGAAAAGTATGACTGTAACCTGAGGTATGACTGTACTCTGAATCTCGAGACCTCCCCCCATCACCTCCATGGGTCCTATTATTTCATAATCTCTATTTTGTATCTGTCCATATTCTCCGTAGTGATTGTTACCTTACAAGTGAGATTAAAATCCTGCTAGTGTTTTCATCTGATTGTAGTGGTCTCTTAAATAGATTATAATTCCCCCCCCATTCTTTTTTAAAGTTTTTGTCCTCTTGGTTCCTGAGCTTTCAAGACAGCTTTGACATTTCAGCGTAGCCTGTCAGCTTGTCTTGTCATTCCTCTCTGGTAGGGACTCTTTCTTCTTTCCATCTCTGGGTTAGTAGCATCCGGGTGGCTGTTGTCACGTACATCAAAAGTCTTTTCTGCTCCTTTGGTACCTATAATTCCTAATAGAAAAGTTTCTGGTTTTTAAACAAAAGTTATTTCAAAATTTTTGTTTTTCATTTCATTATATCATCTCCCAGAAAGCTTTTATTACCTTACACGACCACCACATATGATAAAAGGTACCTTCTTTTTCTTTACATTTCCAGCAGGTATTTGTACTTGTTCTATACATTTTTGTAAGGGATGCGGGTGGCGCTGTGGGTTAAACCACAGAGCCTAGGGCTTGCAGATCAGAAGGTTGGCAGTTCGAATCCCTGCGACGGAGTGAACTCCCGTTGCTTGGTCCCTGCTCCTGCCCACCTAGCAGTTTGAAAGCACATCAAAGTGCAAGTAGATCAACCCTGGCGATCAATGGGGTGACAGATGTCGCAACCAGATCGCCCTCACATCTTTATTAATTGGACAGGATGTGAATAAAAAAATGCGTTACTAAAGACTGGGAACTTGGAAATATAAAAACAGACAATACACAGGAGGCAGAATAAAGGGAATTTTTTATTGATTGCTGTGCGGAATGCGGTGGAAATGTTCTATTACTTTTATTCTTTGTGCTCTTTTTCCTTTTCTTTTTCTTGTCTTCTCTATTCTTTAATTCTTGTTTTTCTGCTTTCTGAGAAGTGATTTAATTATACTATACTGTGATTTAATTGTAATGTTAAATTTATAATGTATTTTTTTCTTCTTTCTTATATTTACTTCTTGTATTTATCTAGTGTAAAAATGTGAGTTATGTAACTATCAATAAAATTAAAAAACAAAAACAAAGTGCAAGTAGATAAATAGGTACCACTCCGGCGGGAAGGTAAACGGCGTTTCCGTGCGCTGCTCCGGTTCGCCAGAAGCGGCTTAGTCATGCTGGCCATATGACCCGGAAGCTGTACGCCGGCTCTCGGCCAATAAAGCGAGATGAGCACCGCAACCCCAGAGTCGGTCACGACTGGACCAAATGGTCAGGGGTCCCTTTACCTTTACCTTTATACATTTTTGCTAACTTACTAGGAGTCAAATACCAATGGTACATCATTTTCATATCCTTTTCTTTCAGCGTACAACATGCCGTGAATTTCAGATCTGTTTTCCATAACGTTTCCCAACCTGCCATCTGGATATTATGTCCCAAATCCTTTGCCCAGTGTATCATTACAAATTTAGAAGATGAACATGTGAAATCTGGGAAGTGTCGTTTCTTAAGAGCGCTGAGAGTTGTTAGGAGACTCCTTGACTGGGAAGTCAAGGAGAAGGAGGTAAAATCAGCAATTTTTAAATGGGCTCAAGACTTTGGTTACATTTAACATGGATGCCTGGGAGAGGCTATGGAAGGTAGATATGAAGTTCACCGTGTGTTATACCCTGAGAGAAAATTTTATGAAGATGCAATTTCGCTGGTACCTAACACCACTAAAATGATCCAAAATGTATAAAAAATACCTCAAGTAAATGTTGGAGATGTGGGGAAGCGGAAGTCTCAATGCCACACATGTGGTGGACGTGTAAGAAAGTAAAGGAATTTTGGGATGTAGTCTATAATGAGCTCAAAATAATGTTTAAGATCTTTTTAAAAAAACTGTGGAAGCTTTCGTTTTGGGAATACTAGGAACAGACATAAAAAAGCGAGGGATATATTCCTGTATGCCACGGTCTCTGCAAGAGTACTGATTGCTACAAATTGGAAAGGAGGAAAAATCCCGACCAAACTAGAAATGCCAAAGCAAATTAATACGCAGAGTTGGCAAAAATGACAGGGAAACCGAGAGGTCATAGTGATCAAACTTTTATTAGACAATGGGGCATGTATAAAAAATACCTTAGGAACATTGCAATAACATGACGTCAGTGGCAGGCCTTGAATGATTTCTGTGATATCGTGGAAACTTATAGGATAATGACTTGGATGATGGGCTTGAGGGCATCCTGATCAAGTTTGCAGATGACACCAAATTGGGAGGGGTGGCTAATACCCCAGAGGACAGGATCACACTTCAAAATGACCTTAACAGATTAGAGAACTGGGCCAAGGCAAACAGGATGAATTTTAACAGGGAGAAATGTAAAGTACTACACTTGGGCAAAAAAAATGAAAGGCACAAATACAGGATGGGTGACACCTGGCTTGAGAGCAGTACAAGTGAAAAGGATCTAGGAGTCTTGGTAGACCACAAACTTGACATGAGTCAACAGTGTGATGCAGCAGCTAAAAAAGCCAATGCAATTCTGGGCTGCATCAATAGGAGTATAGCATCTAGATCAAGGGAAGTAATAGTACCACTGTATTCCGCTCTGGTCAGACCTCACCTGGACTACTGTGTCCAGTTCTGGGCACCACAGTTCAAGAAGGATACTGACAAGCTGGAACGTGTTCAGAGGAGGGCAACCAAAATGGTCAAAGGCCTGGAAACGATGCCTTATGAGGAACGGCTTAGGGAGCTGGGTATGTTTAGCCTGGAGAAGAGAAGGTTAAGGGGTGATATGATAGCCATGTTCAAATATATAAAAGGATGTCATATAGAGGAGGGAGAAAGGTTGTTTTCTGCTGCTCCAGAGAAGCGGACACGGAGCAATGGATTCAAACTACAAGAAAGAAGATTCCACCTAAATATTAGAAAGAACTTCCTGACAGTAAGAGCTGTTCGACAGTGGAATTTGCTGCCAAGGAATGTGGTGGAGTCTCCTTCTTTGGAGGTCTTTAAGCAGAGGCTTGACAGCCACCTGTCAGGAATGCTTTGATGGTGTTTCCTGCTTGGCAGGGGGTTGGACTGGATGGCCCTTGTGGTCTCTTCCAACTCTATGATTCTATGATTCTAATAAGTCATGAATGAAAATTAACAAAGGAGAATGAATAGATGCAATAAGTGGTGGAGGCGTGATGAGGTAACGGGAAGTCATTATAGACCTAAGAAGAATTGATCGTGATCTGATGTAACATATATTACTGTTTTTACTTTTTGGATGAACTTTTGTCTGCTATTTCTTTTTAATTTCAATAATGCATTAAAAGAAAAAGAGAGGAGTTAGGAGACCTTTATTCCCCTCATAGAGCTACCATTTCCAGAGTGGTTTAACAGTCAATTCCTCTTTCCAGGGAACTCTGGAAACTGTAGCTCTGTGAGGGAAGTATGGCTTTCCTGACAACTCTCAGCACCCTTAAAGGTAAAGGTAAAGGGACCCCTGACCATTAAGTCCAGTCATGTCCGACTCTGGGGTTGCGGCGCTCATCTCACTTTATTGGCCGAGAGCCAGCGTACAGCTTCCGGGTCATGTGGCCAGCATGACTAAGCCGCTTCTGGCGAACCAGAGCAGCACACGGAAACGCCGTTTACCTTCCCGCCAGAGCGGTACCTATTTATCTACTTGCACTTTGACGTGCTTTCGAACTGCTAGGTGGGCAGGAGCTGGGACCGAGCAACGGGAACTCACCCCGTCACTGGGATTCGAACCAACGACCTTGTGATCAGCAAGCCCTAGGCTCTGTGGTTTAACCCACAGCGCCACCTGGGTCCCCTCAGCACCCTTAATAAACTATATTTCCCAGGATTCTTGAGCCCAAGTTGGTTTTGTTCCCTCACTTTTCACCATGGCATGCGGGGCTTCCTGTTTTCCCATGGAAGTCCCGCTCTCTGTTAACTCCTGGAGTTTTGCTGATGGAGGGAGACGATTATCCCATAATGTCATTGACCCCCCCCCTATTTCTCTGCTGCCACGGGGTCTTCACCTGCCACCCTCCACCAGCACTTCCTGTTGAACAAATAAACAGGGAAGTGTTGACAGCTGTCAGAGGAATTCTGACAGAAAATGGATGCTTGGGCCGAGAAAAGAGTGTGTTTGTGTGTTGTGTGTAGGAGAAAGAGAGAGAGAAGGGTCTTTGTAGTGCATAGTAAAACGATGCCTAGGTTAACCCGAAGAGCCAAAATGGGTGGTCTCAGGAAGCTACACAGAATTAATTCAGAAACATGAGGGAGGCTTGTGGTACCTCAGAGAGATCTCTTCTGGCGCAAGTTTTTGTGGAGTTGAGGCCACTTGGGTCAGAGGGACGAAGCAGGCTCTGGGCAATGAAACATCGTTGGCCTGGCCACATCTGCACCTTACATTTTAAAGCAGTATTATTATACCACTTTAACAGGAATAGCTTCCCCCAAAGAAACCTGCCGACTGTAGATCGTTACGGGTGCTGAAAGTTGTGAGCAGATCCCCGCTCCCCTCACAGAGCTATAAATCCCACAGCGGCTGAACAATCAAACACTGTGAATTGTGTGAGGAACGTAGGGGGTCTTCTAGCAACTCTCATTTCCCTTAACAAACCGCAGGTTCCAGGCTTCTTTGGGGAAAGAGGGACTGTAAAAAGTGCCATATTTTGAAGGGCAAAAAAGAGGGCACATTTCCCAACTTCTGCTTTTAACTATGGATCACTATGATGACTCTACCCATGAAAAAAGAGGATGTGTTCTGGAAACATATGGCAACCCTACATAACAGTGCTTTAAATGTATCATGTGGATGTGGCTCTTTTAAGACAGGCATAGCCAATATGGGGCTCTCCTGACGTTTTTGGACACCAGTTCCCATCATGTTGTTGGATGCCTGTTTATTATTATTATTATTATTATTATTAACATCACCATTGATTTATTAATTGCCTTCTAAACAGCTGTGTAGGAGTTTTCCCTCTGTATGCTTGGTCGAATGTCTCGCTGCTATGTACAAGGCCTCAGTTAAGAAAGACAAAACCTCTCTGTTCCTTTCTCCTCAAATTATGCACTGTTTGTGTCTAGTTTCCTCAGTGTTTTCAGGATTTCTTTTCTCTCTGGACCCCACCCGCCTTATTTAGCTGACTCTGTCAGGTCCTTATTCCGGGGACTCTTAATATGAGCCTTCCTTGTTTGCCTTACACCCTTAGGCTGAGAGATTCCTAAGCCCCAGATGTCAGCCCCAGCATGCATGGTAAGTGGAATATTGGGAGGGCACCAGGTTGGGGCAGCCAGTTTTGTGCATTTAAGGTCTTCTCCACATCATTAGGCCCACTTAAAGAACCCACAACCGCTCTCACTGAATGCAAGAGATTTCAACAGGCTCTCAATGCTCAGCATTGCACTACTTCCCTTTCTCAGGTCCTTCTTTGCTCCTTCCTTTCTCAAAGGATTCTCTCTTTCCTCCCTGTTTGGAGATTTCATCACCTTGGCCACTGGTCACTACCGATTGGCTCCTGTGCAAATATCTTAAATTCCAAACTGAAAGAACTGATGACATAGGACTGGGGCTTAGCGATCTCCCAAATTAATTAAAGACCCTTTCCTTTTGAAGCCAAACTCCTTGACTTTGTATTCTGCCTTCGCCCCCCAAAAGACCATCTGAAAATACCATTATCCTTTGGGGAAGAGCCCACAACTGGTTATTTCTCGAGCTCTCCCTCTTCCCCACAAAGAAACTACGGAAGAGTTTGGTTGGTCAACTAGCGCGAGTGTCCTCCCCATATTTTGACCTACAGTGTCAAAAGAACCCACCTGCCTTTGATGGCTTCTAGGAAGACAGGAAGCTGTTTTGAGAGACCCCCTTATTTCTTATACAAACAGTAAGCTATCTAAAAGCCCTGCTAAAAGTGGGCAGCTAACCTGGGAATTTCCATCTGAATTATCCCCAACAAAAAGGACTCCACCTTGAGCCCTTTGGAGAAGAGGTGAGACACAAATGCAACAGAAATACAATAAATAAAAAAGATAGGGCAAGTGAGCACTTTAATTGCGCAAGGCTAAATTCTGTCATGCGATTGAAACCCTCCTGTAAAACAGTGGTAGTCTGGATGCTCCCTAAGACTGTTTGCTGCCTCTGTAACAACAACAACAACATATATTATTATTTGTACTATACCCATCTGATTGGGTTGCCTTAGCCACTCTTGGGTGGCTTCCAACGGAAAGTAAAAACATAACAAAACATCAAATATTAAAAACTTCCCGATACAGGGCTGCCTTCAGGTGTGTCCAGAAAGCTGTGTAGCTGTTTATCTCTTTGACATCTGATGAGAGGGCGTTCCACAGGGAGGGTGCTACTACCAAGAAGACCCTCTGCTTGGTTCCCTGTAGCCTCACTTCTCACAGTGAGGGAACCACCAGAAAGTCCTCAGAGCTAAATCTCACTGTCTGGGCTGAACGATGGGGGTGGAGACGCTCCTTCAGGTATACTGGGCCAAGGCCATTGAGGGCTTTAAAGGTCAGCACCAACATTTTGAATTGTGCTTGGAAACATACTGGAGGCCAATGTAGATCTCTCAGGACCGGTGTTCTATGGTCCCGGCGGCCACTCCCAGTCACCAGTATGGCAGCCGCATTCTGGATTAATTGTAGTTTCTAGGCATAGCTGTCAACCCTCCCTTTTTTGGCGGGAAACTCCCTTATTCCAATGCCGTTTCCCGCTGCTATCCTGGATTGTTGATATCCCTTAAATTTCCCGGATTTTAAAGGAAGCAGCTCCTCTCCCTCCCTGCCGGCCAGGGAGGCTCCTCAGCTGCCAATAAGGAGTCTGAGACCGACTGGGGGCGGAGCTTGCGTGCCTTGTGCAGCCAGACCCTCACGCCCAACCAGACAGACAGCCTGCCTGCCGTCTATGCGCTCGCTCTTTTGCTCACCTGCTCGTGCGCAGCCTCTGGAGCGCAGGGTGGCGATGCTACTTGGTGCCATTGCACCGCCCTCGCGGGATCCCTTATTTTCAAATCCGAAAGTTTGAAAAAATCCCTTATTATCAAATCCGAAAGTTGACAGCTATGTTTCTAGGTCTCCTTCAAAGGTAGCCCCACGGAATTGTCACCCCATCAAATATTATGAGAATTCAAATAAATGGACCCATCGGAATTAATCCCTTAGAATGTCTCTGGTTTTTTCTTTTTTTAAATCTTCCCTCACTCTTAGCCAGTTGACATTCTTTTACTTCTCCTCAATTCCAACCGTAAAGCTGGAGGAAACCTAATGCCTGCATTAGGAGAAAATACTTTTCAAATTATCCTTTAGTTCCAACAGCTTAGTGTCCTCGCACATGCTTAGTGTGGAGTTTCAGCTCTCTATCTGCACCGCAGCGTCCCAGAGCGTTCCTGTTGCACACCGGCAACGACACAACCCTCTGCTTTCGTAACTCCTCCTGACATCAAATCTCTGCCTGCTGCTTGCCAGCTGCTGAAAAGAAAGGCCGACTTCAGTATTATTCCTTCTCAGGCAGACACTATGTACAAAGGGGGTTTTTTTTAATTGGTTGGGGGGTGTCTCTCCTTCTCCTTCAAAACCAGACTCTCTTGTGCCTTGCGCCGGGGTCAAAAAAGACAAGGCCACTGGAATGTTCCTTAATCAGACTGATCCCTCCTGCTGGCTTTCCAAGAACACCTGCTTTTGGTTTCAAGTTGTCGTGTTGGAGGAAGGCTTCATTTTATTTATTTTTTTAAAAAATATATTTATTTATTTGCACGGGACACTTGAAAGCCATCCTATGCACTTGCAATTTTTCAGAGTCCACGGGCTCGCCGTGGGAGAACGCGTAAAGAAACTCGGACAATGCAGATTCCTGTGGCGTGACTCTCAAGCAGGGATGGGAGGTTAGTGATTCGATTTGGATCGGAAGGCAAACTTACCAAAACTGTATTTCGCAAAATGCGGTGCGAAGCTGAAAGTTTGCCTACAAAATTCACACTTCTCTGAATTTCGCAATGCAACTGTCCGGCTAGATAATGTGTACAACAATGCTTACGTTGGTGCGTTTGAATGCCTTTCCGTCTGCTGTGCTATCTGGAAGGTTTAGAGGTATCCCCTTCCAGAACAGACTTTGCACTTGTGGTCAGAATGTACCTGACTCTATAAACCATATGGTTTTGGACTGCCCTCTTTTCAACATCTTTTGCGAAGATCTTTTGATGTCCTCTATACGGCTCAGGGTCCCCTCTAATAAACAACTCATAGCCCAGTACTTGCTGAGGGATGATTCTCCGGAAGTGACTAGAGTTATGGCACAATTTCTGACCAGGATTTTTGAAGTTAAATCTGGGGAGCTCTGGCTTGTATAATAGCGGGTGCCGAGGATTCCCTTTTCCTTCTTTATATTGTATGTTCCAGAATTTTAATATATACAGACGGTTTTTATGCTTATTGTTTTATCTATGCCAATAAAGGTATTGTATTGTATTGTGTACAACAATGCTAGGGTGAATGTTTGTTTGTTTGTTTGCCCCCTTTCTCTCAAGCTGGGATTCAAGGTGGCTTCCAATATTTTTAAAATCAGGATAAAATCCAAAGTAATTGTTGTTGTTGTTTTAAACCACCTTGTTTTTTATGGTTAAAATACATCAAAATGCATTCAGAGCTGGCAATTAAAATATAGTTTGCCCTGATGGCAGCCCAGTGATCAGCATCACTTGTACTGTAGTTTTCAAAGGCCTATCTGAAAAGGAAGGTCTTAGCTTGCTGGTGGAAAGATAACAAAGAAGCAGGCAGTCTAATCTCACTTGGGAGGGAATTCCACAATATGGGAGCAACCACAGAAAAGGCTCTGTCTCTCCTGTCACCTCCAACCATGGGACAAAGAGGTAATGCTCACCTGAGGATCCTGAGCAGCTTTGTATGGGGAGATCTTTGAGGTAGCTGGGGCCCAAGCCATATAGGGCTTTACATTAGCGAAAACAACGTAAAAATGCATTTGTGAAATGCGTATAGTATTTTGCCCAAGCCTGCAGGGAGTTTGGCCTTCCCATCAGCCTGACGAAAACCAACACCTTGGGTCAGGATGTTGCCAGCACTCCACGCATCGGTATTGGTGATCACACACTTGAGGCAGTAGACAATTTCGTCTCCCTGGGTTCCACCATAACCAGCAATCTCTTCATCAACACTGCATCAGCACCAGCACAACCGGATGCCTTCATCTGCCCCAGCTGCAACAAAACATGTTTCTTCTGTATTGGTCTCTACAGTCACAGCAGGCACTGCAACCTCCCAACAGCTTGACCTTACCCCCAGATACGCAAGCCTTCATTGTCTCCGGAGACCGAGAGATGCCAACCTAACCTATAGTATTGAAAATTGCATATAAAGATGTGTACCATAATAAAAGAAATTCAAGCAAAAAATGCAGCTGAATTTTCACGAGAACCTTTAAAAATAATTGCAAACTGATGTGGAAATGTATACACAGTTAACAAATTTATTTTGGCATACATAAGGTTTTGTGGGTTACTGTCCACTTCATCAAATGCATGAAAGGTTATTCGCTGTAGGAAAGCAATATTGTCACCATGGTAATGACGATAATGACGGTAATAGTGATTTATTAGTCGCTTGACGCATATGAAGTCCCCAAGTGACTTACATATCTTTTGAAAACATAAAGGATAAAATAAAATCAGAGGAAAGAACAATACATAACAACAACAACAACAACAACAACAACAACAACAATTTATTATTTATACCCCGCCCATCTGGCTGGGTTTCCCCAGCCACTCTGGGCGGCTTTCAACAGAACATTAAAATACAATAATGTATCAAACATTAAAAGCCTCCCTAAACAGGGCTGCCTTCAGATGTCTTCTAAAGGTCTGGTAGTTGTTGTTCTCTTTGACATCTGAAGGGAGGGCGTTCCACAGGGCGGGTGCCACTACCGAGAAGGCCCTCTGCCTGGTTCCCTGTAACTTGGCACTGGACCTCAGTGGGGGTGGAGATGCTCCTTCAGGAAAACCATACAACAACCTATAAACAGAGTCAATCAAAAGAGCAACGAAAAATTCAGCAGCAAAAAAAGCGTACCTACCAATATAGAGCAAAATCATAATTGGTTAAGTACAGATCTGAAATAATGGTGGTGGAGTGGAAGTGTTTTACAACTTTATTGTATTAACTTCATTGCACCAGTAAGCACTATCTGGCAAGAAAAATCACATTCACCTTTAATTACAAATGGAATATGATTGCAATTTGGAGCAGGACTACAGTTATTATTACATTTGCAAAGAAAGGAAGGGGTTTGGAAACAAAACAGATTCTGCTTTCCTTTCTCTCTGTTCTTCCATGTGGAATCCAGGAAGCGCTCGGCTATTGGGAACAATGTCAGCAGGGTGGGGGGGTGAAGGGTGGAAAGGCAATAGGATTTTCCCTGGTGAACTTGGCTGGTGACCAAGCTAGGGTGGGAAGGCTCCAAAAAGGAGGAAGAGGATTTGGACGGGCCACATTTTTCCGCAAGAGGTTTTCCTGTTTGCAACAAATGACTCTTCTCTGAAGGGCAGAGATGAGCAATTCAGGTTAGCCAGGCAGCAACCTCCATCCTCCATCTGTCAGATAAAAGAGGTGCCATTGTTTTGCACTATGGAGGGCATTTGTGATGCAGTGGGAACAATGACTGCAGCTCTGTGTGTGTGTGTGTGTGTGTGTGTGTGTCCCAGCTTTGATCAGAGCAATAAAAGGGGGGAGGACAGGAGTGTTTAACACCCCCCACCACATCATTCCCCCATATGATCCCCTCCCTGCCAAAGGTTGCTATTTTATTTTATTATTTTTAGTGATTTAATCACCAAAAATGTGCAAACTTAACAAAACGAAAGAAAAGCAATTTTATTTTATTTTTTTCAATAATTTTTTATTGGTTTTTCCACAAATTTATTACATACAATACACAAAAACATATAACAACAATAATAACAAAACAACAACAACAAAAAGAAAAGAAACCACAAACATAAAATACCAATATCTATTTTCCCTTAACATTTTTATATGGACTTCCTCGGTTCCCCCCTCATTGAGTCCCTTTTTTATCCTTCTTTAACAATTTCCATTAAATTCATTTACCACCTCTTATAACTTATCATCCTTTCTTTATTCTGTTTTATTTTATTATCATCTTGTTCTTCAATTCTTTCCCCAATTCCTCCCATAATCCAAACCTAATATTATGTATTTACCTAACTTCTATATTCCCCCCTTAGCCTAAACTATATTCCCTTAGATATTCCTAAATTCAATTCATTACAATTTCTATCTTAATACCATAAAAGAAAAGAAAGAAAAGCAAATTTAAACCGTAAAGCGGCACAGCCTGGAAGGACGAAACTACAAAAGATACCGCTCTGAAGGGATAATGAAGTATGAACTCATACAAAGATTACCTTTACACATAGTAAAGATCTGTTTTTTAAAAAGGTTGCTCTTTATATTATTTATTTAGCAAGATTCATGCACCTCTTAATAAAGAAAAAGCTTTCTTTATTCTTACAATAAAAATATTCACAGGAAAATGTCGATATAACCAAAACCAAGTAGACATCATGTAATTTATCAAAATAGAAGTGAAACCAGCAGTTTTATGAGGGCACTTACCAGGAACCTCACTCAGCAGGAAGTTGCAGAGATGAGGGGTTGCTACGCGAAAAGATTGATTCCTTGCACATCTTCCTGGGGCCTGGTGGAAAGAGATCTTGGGTTGTAGCCAGCTAAGTTCTACTCAAAGAAGAACCATTAAGCTTAATGGATCTACTCTGTGTATGACTAACATTGGACATAACCTATAGATGTCCATATCATGCCTATGTATCTTCTCACAAGAAGGCTAATATATAAAAATCAAGGAGGGGAGAGTCAAACACCCACTGCCCCAATTGAAATCAGAGCTCTCCCCTTGTGGTGCTGCTCTAATGTTTCTTTAAACAAAACAAAACAAAACAAAACCCTTCAGGAAATTAAATAAATTATTATTATTATTATTATTATTATTATTATTATTATTATTATTATTATTAAATAAGAGATAGCAGCAGCAGCAGCAGCAGCAACAACAACAACAACAACGCAATAATAGGGTGTGTGGCTCCCTAATGACAAAGACCAGGAAGGGCAGGGTCATGTAGGATCTGCAATAAAATGCTGCAGTCTGTTGTGCTGCTTTTTCAATACCTTAAGTCACTCCATCCCATGCCCCCTCCCCCAATTTTTTTTCTCCCCACCACTGAGCATGCTCAGCTCTCATTTACTGGTTTTTTTTTGGGGGGGAGGATGTTATTGCTTTAGCCACCCCCCCCCCCCAATTTTTCTACAGACCTCAGCACTTCCCCAAGTCTGCTGGGACCTCTTTCTTATGTGTGAATGGAGCCATTTGCCTATGTAAGGATTGGCACACACAGCCTGAACCTCAGATAACAGGAAGGATTACTTTCCCTGGTAAGCAAGGGGACTTGCAGCGCCTGTGCATTCCACGGAACACTTCCCATTTGCTTTAATCAGGCCATGTAGCACTCTGGGAATGGTGAGGCACTCCCAGGGCACCAGTTATTTATCTTTTTGCCTCCTGTAACCCCTTCCTGTGTCTCAGACAGACATGTTTACAAGGACAGTACATCCTTAAATAGATGGCTTTCTGGGAATCACATGGAGTACCATACAAGTGGCATTGTTTCCTAGAGTGAACTAATCATAGCAGGTCTGCAAAAATAGCTTCATCTTGTCGATAACTGACTGCCACCGCAGTCCCTCGAAACATCTCTAAGTCCCGGATAATCAGTGAACTCTGGTCTCCCATGTCCATGTCCGACACTAGGTACTGTGGAACCACTTTTTTTTTTTTAATTCTCATTATCCTTCCTTCCTTTCCTCCTCCCTTCCTCCCTTCCTTCCTTCCTCTCTCCTTTCTTTCTTTCTTTCTTTCTTTCTTTCTTTCTTTCTTTCTTTCTTTCTTTCATCTTTTTTACCAAATGCAGAATGCAAATATACACACTGAAAAAAAGAAAAGGAAATGCAAATCTCTTTGTGCAAGGCACCCCTCACCAGAATCCACCCACTTTCCCCATCCTGCAGTCCTCACTCCACCGTGTTCTTCCAAAGGATCTACTGAGTCCTCTTTTATGATCTTCTTGGATCTTCTCAAGATTACGGGCATTGGAGAATTCTGACAAAAACAGGAACAGGAATTTCCAATGTTTGCTTATTTGTCCCATCTCCAGAACAGAAACCAATCCAGCAAAACTGATTGGTATTCATTGTTGTTGCTTTCAGCCCACAAATCTTCTTCTTCTTCTTCTTTGGTGATCACTTGTAGCCGAGTAAGATTGTCTTCCATGAACACGGTCTTAACAGCGAGTCTGTAAGTGACTATGGAGGCCAATTCTGGATCCACGTGTCCTTCCACAGTGGGGACATAGGTTTCCGGGTGGGAGTTGGTCACGGTGAGGGTTTGCCCAACATGCCTTCCTCTTAGCACGCTTCCCCCTTTCATCCTGAGTTCGAGTGTCTTTACCTTCGGTAAAGGCTGTTCTCCAATTGGAGTGCTTGCAGGCCAGTGTTTCCAAGTTGTCTATGTTCATGCTACATTTTTTAAGATTTGCCTTGAGAGAGTCTTTAAATCTCTTTTGTTTGATAAATAATTGATTATGTCTTCCCTCTCCCCAGAAGAAGGAGAATCTTTATTTACATCAGCTACTAGCCATAGCAATAAAATAAAATGTACTGAAGATAGAGGTAAAAACTTAACTATAGAAAATAGATTTTTGGGGTTTACATCAATAATGATGTAGATCTTATTCTAATTGCCCCCGCTAAAAACCTTGCAGTTTTTGCTGTTACCTGATCATCTTGATCTGCTAAAAGAAAGGACACAGTAGCAATGGTTGAGCGACCCAGCATGGACAATAATAGAGAAGTAATAACCTCACTCCTCAAATTTTTATAAAGCGTGCAAGCCAGAAGCACCATTTTCAATGCACAAGAACACAAGAAGAGCCTGCAGGATGAGACCAATGGTCCTCCATCTAGCCCAGCATCCTGTTCTCACAGTGGCCAAACACAACAGCCCTCACCCCTCATGCAGTTTCCAGCAACTGGTATTCAGAAGCATTACTGCCTCCAACTGTGGAAGCAGAGCAGAGCCATCATGGTTAGCAGCCATTGATAGTCTTCTCCTTCTTGAATTTAACTAATCCTTTTTTGAGACCATCTAAGTTGGAGGCCGTCACTGCTTTCTGTGGGAGCAAGTTCCATGGGTCACTTTACTCTGCATGCATCTGTCCTGTTGAATTTCCCTTGAATTGAATTGGGTGGAATAATGCAACGCCATTTATGTAATTGATTATGTAAGTTACGTAATTTTGCCACAGCAGGCCGGCGAAACAAATAGCACAGTTTGCGGTGGAAGATGAACAGCATCAGAATGCAAACAGTACTGCGTGCGATGGAATAGAAAACGAAGCCTTCTTACATCCCTCCTCAATATGCTGCCCTCAGGATTCCTCCATGGAGATAGACAGATGTCTTTAAACCATTGCTACGCCTCTCTAAAAAGATTAAAAATAAAATAAAATCCTCTCCCTTTAGAAACCAAGAAGCGACTACCTTCTTGTTTCAAATAAGCTACTGAGCAGCCGTTGGATGGTAGTGACCTTTGATCGCTGCTGAGCTAAGATGGATTTGGAATTCGAACTCGAAACCCAGAGGTGGAAGGCATTGTATCCCGTTACAATTCCCGTAGGGCAACTATATCCCTTGTCAAGGCTTGAGGAGGTGGTAGGTGGGCTGCTCCTTCGCTGTGTTATTGTAAGCTGAAATGTGTGTTCCTTCTCTCTCCCCTTCCATCCAATTTGCATTAGTCCCTTCAGAAGAACATTTTACTTCCTATGCGTATTGAATGTGGCTTCTACTATAGAAATTCTTGCTCTTGCAAAATGGCTGTAATTTCAGCTGAGATATGAACCTTGGATTGTTGTCCTGTCACTCAGGGGAAGGAGAGAACTACCGCGAAAGCAAACGGGCTGTCATTTGGCAGACTTTGAGTCAAGTCTCAACAGAAAATTCTATACGGGTTTGCAAAAAACCAAGTCCTGTGGCATAATGGGTTGGTCTGAAAAAAATATGCATTGCATATGAACATCTAGGTCCATCTAGTCCAAAATACTGTTCTCACAGTGGCCAATTAGATTCTTATGGGAAGCCCATAGGTAATAATAATAATAATAATAATAATAATAATAATAATAATAATTTATACCCCTCCCATCTGGCTGGGTTTCCCCAGCCACTCTGGGTGGCTCGCAACAGAATATTAAAAACACGATAAAGGATCAAACATTAAAAATTTCCTAATCATTTCCTCCTGTGGCAGGAAATTCCACAGTTCAACCATGCTTTGTGTTAAATTGTACTTATTTGTCCTGAATCCTCTGACATTCAGCTTTACTAGATTTCTCCTTGAGTTCTAGTGTTAGGAGAGAGCGAGAAAAACATTTATTTCTCTAAACCACACATGCTTTTATGTGCTTCTATCAGGTCACCTCTTACTTGCCTTTCCTCTAAACTAAAATAATCCCAAATACTGTCGTTCCATCCCTTTGATCATTCTGGTTGTCCTTTCCAGACCATTTTCCCAGTTCCACAATATTCTTTTTGAGTTTAGGCAACCGGGACTGAGGAATAGATGGGTACGCTTTTTCGTTGCTCCCATTTGTATCGATTCCTGACCATTTGGAGGTGGGGGGTGGTTCTCAATTTCTGGGGTCAGCAGGAGCGATGATTCCAGCATTTTCCTCACCCTCAATTCCTCAAATGTTGTGTTGTCCTGTGGCATCCAAGATTAAAAAAAATATGGCAGCCTTCAGCAGTGGCCTCCATTTCTAGCAGAAGTTGTCATCTTCTGATGGATGAGGTGGACTCATAGAATGGGACTTTAGATCTAGTTCCCCATATTGTTCCCTGTGCACAAGTGCAGAACGTGGGCTCCATGGCTACTAGTCAGGCTGGTGTCTTGAATGAGCCAGCTCCCAGGAAAGGTTTGCAGTCAGCTCCCAGGGAAGGGTTGTTGCCAACTGAAGAAAGCAGCCAGGAACAGAGGGTTAACTTCCATGCAGGGCGAGAGCAAGCTAGAACGCAGTCAAAGCTCACCGGAAGCACAAACAGGCGGGAAAGAGTTAAGGGACAGTCTCTCAGAGAATGGGGAAGAGGAGGGAGCTGACCCACTCAGTTTGAGGTCTCGATGAATGGGAGGGCTGCAAGATAGGAAGCAAAACAGAAGACGTATGAAGCGAAAGTTCAGTTGCTTCTGGTCTCGCCGGAAGCAGTCTTCAGAAGGGTCATCTTGATTGATGATGGTGGAGGCTGTCTTAAAGCCATCCGGAGCTATCTGTTTGTTTTGAAAATAAGTCATCCTTTTTAATTAACTACACTCACTGTGTTATCAAGCTGGGAACTGGACTCCTGACAGGTGGCTATGAGCTGCCTTCAGAGTTGGAGGCACTAATGCTTTTGGATAGCAGTTGCTGAAAATTGCAGGAGGGGAAAGTGCTCTTGTGCTTGAGTCCTACTTGAGAACAGGATGCTCACAGGATTATTGTGGGGAGGAAATGAAAAGGGGACAGAACCAGTGCTATTTTTCTAGAAAAACAGGTGCTGGAACTCACCATGAACACCTCCCTTGTTCTCTTATAATGGCAATGGCGCCCACCTGAGAAGTGTCAGAACTGAGTTTCAGCGAGTTCTGCCTGAGAAAAAGCCCTGGCAGAACCATGTAGGCCACTTTGAGATCCTTGGAGAAAAAGATGGGATATAAATGTAATTTTAAAAATACTTCAAAGATGAGATAACTGAACTGTTAATATAGTTGGTTGGGCTTGCCTTGTGGATTGGTCCAACAGCCAGCCGCCCACTAATTTAATATAATCATCAAAATCATAGAGCAGAAATTTTCTCTTTCTTTCTTTCTTTCTTTCTTTCTTTCTTTCTTTCTTTCTTTCTTTCTAAAAATACACAACCTTCATGATTCTGTATAAGATTAATTTTAGACTTTAGGGAATCACCACAATTTTTGTAGCCAAGGCAGACCTATTGGCTTTTATCACATAATTGGCCTTGAATTGTCTATTTTTCTTTCTTTAGCTTACACTTTTTGTGGTTCTCTTGAAATTACAAGCTCGGCTGTTATACAACATAAATGCTGGGTTCCTTCCCCGCCCCCCAATACATGTGCTAGTCATACATAAAAAACAAAGGAGAAAGTTTGGATCCTAACATCTAGATTGGTGTACTGTTAAAATTGCAGCTCCTCGCTGTATATTTATTTTTGTTACTTATGTGGAGGACCAAATCCAAAATACTCAGGAGTGCAACAGCTCAGGGAATATCCAGTTTTAAACCAAGTAGCTGGAATCTGGGCTCTAATGCAGCCAAACAGATAAAGCTAAAATAACCTCCTGAACAACCAGAGAATTCAAGAGAGACTCTTTCTTCCAAAGAAAACATGTGTGGCTTTTAAAAACATGATTACTGAGCATCTTGGTTGGCAGTTAGGATGTGGCTTCGATGTCCTGATAATCAAAGCCTTCCCATTCTTAACGTTGGGGGTTGCCTTGATTTCGATTCTGGGGTGAGTCACAGAACCGAAACACTGTTATGAAACATCATTAAGCAGTTGCTTCAGATGCCTTGTGAATTTTTGAATGAGCTCCCAAAAGCTGTAGGGATGGCTGCTTCTCCAGACATTCCCCCTCTCTCTAGGTCACCCTACCACAAACTCTAGCATTCCTTCACACCCTTGAGTAGGCAAACTAAGGCCCGGGGGCCGGATCCTTTTATTTAAAACGCATCTCTGGGTTATTTGTGGGGACTGCCTGGTGTTTTTACATGAGTAGAATGTGTCCTTTTATTTAAAATGCATCTCTAGGTTCCCTCGCTGCGAGAAGCCAAGTTACAGGGAACCAGGCAGAGGGCCTTCTTGGTAGTGGCACCTGCCCTGTGAAACGCCCTCCCACCAGATGACAAAGAGAAAAACAACTACCAGACTTTTAGAAGACATCTGAAGGCAGCCCTGTTTAGGGAAGCTTTTAATGTTTAATAGTGTATTTTAATATTCTGTTGGAAGCCGCCCAGAGTGGCTGGGGAAACCCAGCCAGATGGGTGGGGTATAAATAATAAATTATTATTATTATTATTATTATTATTATTATTATTATTATTAATTATTAGTGGGGCATAGAAATTTTTTCAATTCCCCCCTTCAAAATATAGTCTGGCCCCCCACAAGGTCTGAGGGACAGTGGACCGGGGCCCCTGCTGAAAAAGTTTGCTGACCCCTGCTTCACACTGTCCTTGCAGCAGCCTCTGCAGCAGGGGGCAGCTGGGTACACTTGCCCCTGGCCTCAGACAGCTAAGCAGGCTGGGAGGGGGAGTCCCGCCAGGGACCAGCTGCTTCTTTGAGTTTATAACTTTATTCTAACAAGACTCCCACCTCAGGCCTCAGACCAGCTCTGCACGGTCCTGGGATATGTCCCTGAATTCTGATAATGCCTGTTGCTTGCCTGGATGGAGGACAGAGGGGTGTGTGTATTTTGTGTGTGTGTGTGTGTGTGTGTGTGTGTGTGTGTGTGTGTGTGTGTGTGTGGAAGCTAGCCTACTGTACAAATGTTAAAATTAAATTCGTTGCTGTGCTCACTTTTGCCTCTGACCCTGCAAAAGGTTGGCTACTGTGAGAACATGATTTTGGACTAGATGGGCCATTGGCCTGTTCCAGCAGGGCTCCTCTTAAATTCTTGCATCCTGTAGAATGTAGTGATTGATTGGGTTTATACGGTGTGAAATAATCTTTAAAGTACCCAGAGCCCAAGCTGCATAGGGCTTTGTACTCCAATACCAGTACTTTGAACCCAGCTTGGTACCTAACTGGCAGCCATTTTGATGGTGATGATATCACATGTATACTGTGTAAAATATTTAAGAATGGGCACAATAAGTCCCACAATAAGCTGCTGTGTGGAGGCGCCCATAGAGTCCCCTTGCTATGAACCAATTCTGACTCTAAATTAACATCAAAGCTTGCAAAGAAGACCTTTTTTTAAAGAAAAAGCTTCTAATGGAGGGCAAGGTCTAGTCTAGGAAGGGAGCTTGTTAAATAAACATGTTGTTACCCAAAGACCTGGTGCCGTGATGATGGAGAACATCAGAATTTCCTTCTTGCTCCTGAGTGAAGCCGATGAGAGACATCTGTCTATAACATGACTTTGTCTTCATTAGTTCTTCAGAATGCAAGAAAGACTTTCCTCTGGAGGTACCACAGTGTGTGCTGTTTCCCCCTCACCTCCTCTTCAAGAAGAACTTCTTAGCAGCTCAAATAGAAATCAAGTTTCTAGAAGGGGCTGGTTTCCAGAATACTCAACAGAATCCTTTCTTGTGCCACCGAAAGATTATTTTTCAGGTGGCACCATGTACAAGATGTCTGTACATCCTGCCAAGCAGTGGATCATGGGTCTCTCAAGAAGAACATGGCAGGTAGACCAAATGAAGTGGGTTGTGCAAGCTTTTAAGTGGCATATACTGACCACATTCATCCAGTGCTCTACCAGCTTCACTGGCTCCCGGTGGAGTACAGGATCAGGTTCAAGGTGCTGGTTTTGACCTTTAAAGCCTTATGCGGCCTAGGACCCTCGTACCTACAGGACCGCCTCTCCCATTATGCCCCGCAAAGGACCTTAAGGTCTACAAATAATAACCTGCTGGAGATCCCGAGCCACAAGGCTGCCAGACTGGTGTCAACCAGGGCCAGGGCTTTTTCAGTTCTGGCCCCAACCTGGTGGAACACTCTGGCGCAAGAGACTAGGGCCCTGCGGGATTTGACATCTTTCCGCAGGGCCTGCAAGACAGAGTTGTTCCACCTGGCCTTCGGGTCGGACACTTAAAGTCTGATGGTTTCCTCCCCTTGTTTTGGTAATGGGCGCAAAATGAATTGGCATTTTAAACTGGTTTTTAACTTGTATTTTAACTAATTGGTTTTATATTCTGCTGTGATTTTTGCTGTTGTTAGCCGCCCTGAGCCTGGTTCCGGCTGGGGAGGGCGGGGTACAAATAAAAATTTATTATTATTATTATTATTAATTATGCCAACTCTGAGGTTGCCAGGACACAGCACTGAGCAAAAAATGCCCCTTCCACATTCACAGCCCCATCGGTAGGCCATGAATTGGGGGGCAGAGTAATAGTTGTGGCTTTCACTGTTTAATGCTAGGTCTTGGCTAGAGCGTTGGACCTGGGAGGCCAAGGTTGAAATCGCCACTTGGCCATGAAGCTCACTAGGAGACCTTGGGCAATCCACTCACTCTTAGCTTAACCTACTTCAAAGGGTCATTGTGGAGTGGGGAAACCATGTATGCCATCTTGGGCTCCTTGGAGAAGAAGGTGAGATATAAATGCAAGAAATAAACACATTAGAGCCATGTAAAGCGAGAGCTCTCTACATGCACAAAACTCTATCCAGCTAGCACTTCAGGAGGGGGTGAAGGAGGGCTAGTGAGGGCTATGGCCCGAAGAGGGGTGTTGCTGAGGTCTAGATACAGAGTCCAGGGACTCAGCTTTAAAATGTGTTGCAAAGTGCAATATACAAATGCGACACTAGATGGCAACAGTGAGCTATGCCAAATTCAATGTATTTTTTCAAAACGTTTTTGTTTGTTTTTTTAAAAAAAGCATTTTCACAGCGTTTTTTTTAAAATTGTGTGCACATTCCACCCAGGCCTTATGCTCTCCTGTCCTACACAAACACCCACTTTGGTGATGCAGCATTCCTGGCACTAAACTCTGTAACAGCACTATTGTTGTTTTACCGATTTATTAATTGTCTTACGCGCTGAGTCTCAAGGCAATTTTGCAAGCATACCATGAAACCATCTAAAAATAGTTTTAAAAGAAGTACAAAACCCAGCTAAAGATAGATCTAAAAAGAATACAGGATAAACAATCGGGATGCTTTCATCCCGTTGGAAAGCTTGCCGAAAGAAGAAATGTCTTCAATTGTTTCTAGAAAGTGCAAACAAGTAAGGGCTGTTCCACAAAACACGGGCAGCCCTGATCTGATATTTTAGGCACTTCATATTTCTTCTTTTATGATTTGATGAAATAACCCGAGAGAACGGCAAGTGGAAGTCTAAGATGTAGATAGGAATTAATGTGGTTTGTTATGTATGGTTTGTTTTGTTTGATTTATTTAGTTTTTTCTTGTTTTTGTTTGACAGAATGTTTGTTAGAAGTATTGATTGGTTTTTGAGTTGTTTTGTGATGTTTGTTATGTTTTATTTGCCTGTTGTTGTTGTTGTTTTTGATTATCTGTTTTTGATTTGTATGTTTTGATAAAATTTTCAATAAAGATTATCTATATATATATTTTTAAAAAAGATATTTTAGGGACTTCAAATATGGCAGTCTACGAATGGCCATACTGAAACCACCATGCCAGAGTTCAGGGTAGGAGAGCAAAGCTGTGGAACGAGGGAGGTGAAGAAAAGATGGCAGCGCCTGAATTTTCTGCTCCAGAAATGTATAACTCTTCTGTCGCTCTGGCCTGAAAGCATTGGCCATGACAGCCATGTAATAAAACTCTGATGTATGACAAAATAATGAACCACCGAATACATCGCCCTCCTGTGCTGCCTCTGCAGCTTGGCCTGGCTTTTGCCTGGAGAGCACAGCTTGTAAATATATCTGGGTCTCGCCCTGCTACTAACAGGCTAGCGGAGCATTGCCACAAGGTTATTTATTTTACACTCTGGGCTCTGCTTCTGAGCCATGGAGTGTAAAAACAATCAGAAGGACAAAGTGTAAATTCTCCCTGCTGATTTATTTACTGTTGTGTTTTTATAGGCCCACATGGCTCGGGGTTTTCGCGCTAGGCCCGACCATTCAAGCAGAGCCCGCGCCGTACACTTCCAGAGAAATGAATGACTTTATAAATTCTCTACAATAATAATCCCACGTACAGGAATGCATGCAGAGGAACACCCAGACAGGGCTGGAATGTTTTTAAGAATATAAGATTGTGCTTTTTTGGTCAGGGAAACACATTTCTCTCAGGGCTCTGTGGTACGGCCTAGGCTCCAGGCCTGTCTGCCTACCACCTGTAATGAACCCTTGGGGAGAGTCTCGTTCGGGCCACCCAAACTGAGAGGAGGGTCAGAAGACAGCGGCTCTGGGATGTTAACAGCCTTAATGAACCTTGGTCCATTGGAGACTCTATACAGCCATCTTAATTTTTTGTTTTTTAAAGGGCCTTGATAGGAAAAACATCTGATTTGGCTCCGTTCTGTATCCTTGATTAACTGAAGTGGCCTCTCAAGTCTCCGCCGCGGAAGAAAAAAAGCAAAACTTATTCTCTCCTAATGAAATGCAATAAACACTTTCTACACACACACTCCTTTGAAAATGTCAAAGTTTTCTTAACAAAGATCAGTTTGTCTGTATCTACACCTCTCTCTTTCTCTTGTTCATTCGCCCCTTTTTTTTTTGGAGGCAACTGTGCAAACCTAGGCTACCCAATGCTAAAAATGTACTGGTGGCCATTAGCTTTCTTCCCTTACTGTATCTAGATAGCAGTGCTTTTTATTTTTTTAAAGAATAAAATGGGCAACTACTCATGCTGAAGTTGTTACAGTTAGTGCCACATTTTAAACATTTAACATTTTGAGTACCCCCAGGAAAAAAAGCACTGATAGATTGTGATTAATTTCTAAAAGGTGCCAAAATTCAAATTTCGAAATTCAAAACGCACTGGGCTGGCTCAGTTGATAGAGCATTGGACTCTTAATCTCAGGGTCATGGGTTCGAGCCCCACGTTGCGCCAAAGATGCCTGTATTGCAGGGGGTTGGACTAGATGATCCTTGGGGTCCCTTCCAACATGACAATTTTATAATTCTGGAATGGTCATATATAGGGGAAAGTGGGGCATGTTGAGCCATGGGGCACATTGATCCTTTCCATTTTAAAACCGTACTTTAGCTTTTATACAAAGTTTGTGGCAACACAACAACAACAACAGTGATACTACATACTGTCATTGTGTTTGGGTTTGGGTTTTCAAAGAAGTTTTTTAAAAAATCCAGATTTGTTAAATTAGGTAAGCTTTAGTAAAAAAGTTTATATGTATTGTGAACCATGTAGCTCTAAAAGTTGTAAAGGTAGCTGAAATATCTTTTCATTTATGTTTTCATAGTTAACATAGCTTCAGTATGTACTAAAATATTTGTCATGGCTGCCAGCCTGTTTTGCGTAAAATAGATTTATGTCTGAAATGGTGATGTGGGGCACATTGATCCAATTGGGAATGGGGTACATTGAGCCACAATTTCCCATTATGTTGCTGAAGTTTCCGGAACTCATGAATATGGGGACTTCATTGTAAAATTTCTAAAACGTGTTCTGTCCAAAGTGAATGACCAGCCCAAGTTCACTCCCTCTTCTGAACCAGAAGCTTTGATTCCTTTTGAGGATATTGTAAAATTGTTGCCTAAACCACTCTGCTTCGGAGGAACTGCTCTTGCTTCTAAGATGGTAACATTTCCATGTTTACTTAATGAGTACAAGTTGAAGTGATGCTGACTCTTAAGAACTTTGAGATATTTTTGAAACTCTTTTGGAAGTTTATACTGTGTAGCAAAAATGCCTTTTTTGCTCTTAAATTGGAATGGCTCAATGTGCCCCAGATGAAGGATCAATGTGCCCCACTACTGGGGCACATTGATCCATTATTTTGAAAAACTTAAATGTGATTTTATTTTTTTGTCATTTTATTCCATCAAATGTGAAACATTAACCATTTGATTTTGCTTGGAATAGTACCTAATAAATATTAAATGCAAAAGTTTTCTGTTATGTGCATTATTTTGAGGTGTGTAGAGCTTAAAGTAAAAAATGGCTCAACGTGCCCCACTTTCCCCTACACTGCTTTTCAGACCACAAACTTCTACCTGAAGGGCTTTGGGGGTACTGTCCTCTGAAATGCATCGTTTATTTCAGGGGTGAGGGAAAATTTTCCAGCTCGAAGATCACAGTGTCTTCTACTTTCTGGGACAACGTGTCAGTGGTAGGCAGGGCCAGAGGCGAAAATGGACGGGGCAACAATGGTGCATTTTACCTCTGCATAATAGACACATCTGCACACTCATCTCACTATCCTCTATCTGGGCCAGCAACAAGCATGATCAGAGTCCAAGGACAAATCTCAGCCAGGCAAAAACACGCAAGGAAGTTGTGAAGCTGGGTCACTGGGGTATGTGGCCTGAGGAGAGTCCCGAGGGCCAGAAAGAGAGGAATGGTCGGCCACATTTGGCCCCCAGGCCTTGGGTTCTCAACCCAAGCTGTCCTATCTAGGGATGCCAGGCCTCCAGGTCTGACCTGAAGTCTCCAGGCTTGCCTGGCTCCCTCTAGGTGGCAGGGGGACGGCTTGAATTTCCAGGTGGGCGAGAGTGCCTTTAATAATGACAGAGAAGCTAAAAGGTGGAAACCTTTCTCCATTACCTAGTTGCCCCTTCCACTGCTGATATTAATGAACAAGGTGGTGAATTGCTTCCTCTGATTTCGCAAAGACCCCTGTGGTCAGATGTAACTTCCAAACAATTCCGGTCACTGCTTTGATAGCAACGCAAACTGCACCTGCTTTGAGTTTCCATACGTTGCACGTAACTGTCTCAAATTTCGTTAAGAAATGAAAAATAAAATATCCCTTAACATCTCAGATCTGGCGCAAGGGGGGTGCCTTTCCCACTGCGTCTCCCCAGATGGAAGGGAAAGGCACTCTGCACGCTGTTCCAACCTAGCAGGAGGCATCTGTGCGTAGATTCAGAAGCACTAGCAGGCTCCTGTCTGCATAACTCTAGCTGAAACAGGAACAGTATGTACAGATCCTCCCCACCACTCAAAAGTCCTATCTAGCAGCTGGGGCAGAGCGATATGCACCCATCCCTCTCGTGTTAATTAAAGACCTCTTTAAGTTTTCTTTTTCTATCCAATGCTGCTGGGTATGCAGGAAGAGATTAGAGCTACGGCAGACATTAAAAATAAAACAAAATCCCCCAACGATTCATTGGGTGGTTATGGACAAAAGAAATTTTTTTAAAAAAAAAAAATCATAGTGGGAAAAAAAAATCTGAATGTTTTGGGAGGGCAGGTCACCGTTTTATTTACCTTACTTAACCTTGCAGTGGGACCCAGGTGGCGCTGTGGGTTAAACCACAGAGCCTAGGGCTTGCTGATCAGAAGGTCGGCGGTTCGAATCCCTGCGACGGGGTGAGCTCCCGTTGCTCGGTCCCAGCTCCTGCCCACCTAGCAGTTCGAAAGCACGTCAAAGTGCAAGTAGATAAATAGGTACCGCTTCAGCGGGAAGGTAAACGGCGTTTCCGTGCGCTGCTCTGGTTCACCAGAAGCGGCTTAGTCATGCTGGCCACATGACCCGGAAGCTGTACGCCGGCTCTCGGCCAATAAAGCGAGATGAGCACCGCAACCTCAGAGTCGGACACAACTGGACCTAATGGTCAGGGGTCCCTTTACCTTTACCCTTTTAACCTTGCAAGGTGACCAAGGGCTGGGGAAGGACCATGGCTCAGTGGTGGAGCATCTCTTTTGCATGCAGAACGTCCCCGGTTCGATCCCCGGCATCTCTAGTTAGGGTGATAAATCGGAAATCCCAGAGAGCTCCTGCAGATGAGCATAGATAGTGCTAGATGCAAGGGGGGTGGGGGGTGGGAATTGCATTCGCCACCTTCAGCCTCTTGGGGAAGAAACAAATCTAATTAATAAATGTTGGCATCTTGAAGCAGATGGTAGAGGTTGCCTGGATCCTGCTGGATAATTCCGACAAAGCCCCAGAGGTCAACTCAAAATGCCTTCGTGCAGTTTGCCGGAGTATTATTATTATGATGTGCACACTGTACGCAGCTCAGTGCAGCTACAGTTTCCATACTCAGATGGCACCGTGGCATCCATTGACGCTGGTGCTATTTAGGGTGACACAGATAAGAACCCGGGTCTAAAAATTCAACAGTAGGTGGAAAAACCCGGCGCTCTCCGACAGCCTTAGGGGACATATCAAAATAGCATCCGGCTGATAAAGGGCCGTTGCTACCATCACAGCCGTGGCGTCTAGGAACGGATGCCCACCTGATGCTAGCATTCATAAGGAAGATGCGCTGGGAAGTCCTTCTGCGACCGCGGCAGCTGCTATAAACGATACATTCTTAACACCCCCCATTAAAGTGCACCAGAGCAAGGAGCAGTCTGGAGCAGGCAGGAAGGGAGAGAAGATCCTTGGCTGTGCTTTGTGACATTCCTGGACTCCTTCCAGGTAAGAACTCTCTTTTTCTTTAACGGAGAATATTCTTTTTTCCCCCACCCACCCCCTTCCCCTGTAGACCTTAGGGATGTTATAACAGCTGTTTGTAAACACTGCAAATCCAAAATTAGCAGGGGGGTTGAGCAGGGGCATCATTTATCAACGCCTGCCCTCTGGAGCATCTTAAAAATGTTGCAGATACGTTGGCACATTGATAAGGGATTTGAAGAAGCCAATAGCCAGCAGGCAGCCTCTTAGCAGAGATGCCCCCCAACCCCCTTGTCACGGGACATGGGCTGCCACTCCAGAGAATGTCCATTTGGCCACACAAATCAAGACTGGTTGGCACTAATGAAACACAAGCCCTCAGAGGGTTGAGAATGAATTTTGTCTCATTAATCATGCTTTGCTTCAGGAGGCTTGCTTTGAGAGCAACCCATGCTTAAGAAAGCCCTCTGTACTGTGTCCTCCAACTTGAAGATGGGACAGCCAGGAACACAGAAAATGTGTCTCCCCAAAATGCCCAGAATGTTAAAACATGAGCATAAAAAAGTGCATGGCTGCATCATCGCAAAAGCCCGTTTTGTCCCGCATCCTGTTCTCATGGTGGTCAACCAAGTTGTCGACAGAAAGTAGAGAAGGTGGAGAAGTTTGATTCAAACTTAAAGGCTAATCTGTTTGGAATTCGCAGTTTTCGAAACAACATGAGCTCCCAAAACACAGCCATCCTACGAAATTCGCACATATTTACATTTTCTGATGCAGTTGTCCAATTAAACCATGTTTACAAAAATGCATATATTACAGGAAAGTGGGCATTGAATGGCTATGTTAGTGAAAACTTACAAAAATGCATTACTATATTCGGGGAGATTGCTTGCAAAAAATTGCACATTGGTCAAAACTGCATACAAAACTGTTTATTAGGAGATAAGATAAGATAGATAAGATTTCTTTATTGTCATTGTACAAGTACAAGTACAACGTCGTACAAGTGCAACGAAATTGAATGCCATCCCATAAAAACAAAACAAAAAACAGCACAAAAAACAAAAACAAAACAAAACAAACAAACAAACACATTTTCAGCCACACATGCACATACGTACACACCCATCACAACTCTCCAAGGTCATATTATCTAGTTACAGCATTTAAGATGGTTATAGCTCTTGGGTAGAAACTATTCTTCAATCTATTTGTTCTTGATCTAATTGTTCTATATCTCTTGCCCGAAGGCAGTAGTGCAAAAAGACTATATCCCGGACGAGATGGATCCTGTAAAATATTGTTTACTTTTTTAAGGCAACGGGAACTGTATAGTTCTTCCAAAGATGGGACAGGATGACCAATAATCTTTCGGGCTGTGGTTATGACCTTCTGAAGTACCTTCCTCTCCATGGCTGTGCAACTAAAGAACCAAGCACAAATACAGTATATAAGAATGCTCTCTCTAGAATGCTCTCGGTAGAACGACATCAGCAGTCTCTCACTCAGATTGTTCTTCTTTAAAAGTCCGAGGAAATAAATTCTCTGCTGGGCCTTCTTTACCAGAGCAGTAGTATATGCGCTCCAAGTCATACCCTGCTCGATAATCACTCCCAAAAACTTGAATACAGCCACCCTCTCCACCTGGTCCCCGCCGATATACAGGGGCTGAATATCCGCCTTCCCCCCCCCCCTGTAATCCACCATCAGTTCCTTGGTCTTGGCCGTATTAAGAGCCAGATTATTTTCTGGCACTAAAATTCTGGTGCATTTTCAGGATTTAAGTAAATAAACTACTACTACTACTACTATATTTATCCCCTGGATTTTTCTTTGATGGATCTCAAGGCAGCTTACAGATAAAAACAAGAACCGCTAAAATATAGAATAGAAGTAATTAAAAAACAGTTAAACATTGATAGGAATTAAAACTTTATAAATCTATTAGAAGCATACAAACAATTACAATAAAAAGCAGCATGGCACTAGCCATTTCATTAAAAACAGTCAGCTCCCAAAAGCCTGATGGAACAAGAAAGTGTTCACCCGTTGGCAGAAGGAGAGTTCCCTTCCATGCCTAATGGAAACCGAGCAAGCAGGAACTGAGTGCAGTTGACTTGAAAAACTAGAAACGGAGAGAAAGCAAAATGGACAGAACTCTCCATCCCTAATATCGTTATGTACGATTTCCCCTCCGTGGGAAATTGCATCAACCTGGCCTACTTTTATTTCATATGCAACATTGATAGGGCATGCTTAAAGGCCCCTGAGGACACATGGCAACTGGAGGAACGAAGTCTTTGTTTAAAAACCAGAATGACTTAAAAGGTTAATACAGTATAATTCAACAGACATTTGGCACTTCTGCTGGGGGTGGGTCGGATTGTTGAACGTTAATTATTTCTTCTTGTATAATTGTTGCTCCTTGTATACCCTGTTTCCCCCTTTTAAATACGTAGTCATAAAGTAAGCCATGGCAGGTTTTTTTTTACCTTTGTGAGAAGTAAGACGTACCCCAAAAGTAAGCCGTGGTGCCGCCATTGTTCCTGTCGCCTCCTCAGCCCCTCCTGCGTGTGCAGGGAGCCAGTGAACCAGTGAGAGGCACGGGGGGGGGGGAACGCGCCTCTTGCGGAGTTCTGCCCCGCTTGCTTAGCGTGCAGGGAGAGGCGCGCGGGGGGGGGAGGGAAGACGCCTCTTCCTGCCCCGCCTGTTCCCCGTGCGCAGGGAGCCAGCGAACCAGCAAGAGGCGCGGAGGGAAAACGCGCCTCTTGCGGAGTTCTGCCCTGCCTGCTCAGCGTGCAGTGGGAGGCTGTACCATACCATACTGACGTAATAAAAATAAGACATCCCCCCGAAAATAAGCCACCCTGTGTTTTTTTGAGGGAAAAAAATTATAAGACAGTGTCTTAAAAAGGGGGAAAGACGGTAAATAAGTGGAAGCAATAAGTAAGTGAAAATCATAAAATATTTTGGGGAGGAATATGGAAGAAAGCAAATAAGGATTGCATGTGCAAACGGCTTCATTGTTCCACTGAGTTTTCTTTTGCAAAGCACCATTAAAAGTGTCGCACTTTTTTTTTTTTTTTGGCGTGTCTGAATTCAGCTATTTATAGCAGAAGAAACATAATTTACTTTTGGCAAAGGGGCTTTCTGAAAACCCAAAGTGTTGCAGAAATGGGCAAAAATGTCCTTGTGTGGTCTGGCATAAAGGAGAACCAAAACAAACGATGGGTTTTTAAAAAGTGACAGTGTTTCTCTGCAATGATTTTTCCTTCGAGCACTCGGGACCTTTTGCCACCCTGGCTGTCACTCCTTCCTCTCTGCCGCTCCACACGCCTCAGTCCATCTGGAGCTTTGCTGGGTAATGCCCCTTTGACATGTCCATCAAATCTTTTCCATGACTTGATTGATTGGTATAGAATATCTGCGGAGTCTAGGTCCCCCCCCCCTTTCCTCCCAACTTTTGGTGGATAAATTTCAATGAGCCTGGGAGGACTCTTATATTCTCTTTCTCTCTCTTTTTAAAAAACGCACACCTCACTGATAGCGTTGACGGTTGGCAAACAGACCCAGGATATATGTTATTTTCCATTCCCAAAGAGGAATGTTATGATATATTAAACTGAGCGAGGTGTCTAATTTGCTGTTGCGGTGCGTACACACTGCTGAAATTATTAGAGTTGCGGAAAGGATTTATGAATCCCAGAGGGAACAAGTCATACCCCCACCCCAAAACCTGAATCTGAACACTGTTCCTTTTTGGGGGGCGGGCGGGGAGTGTCTGGTCTGCTTCTAGCCTGCTTCCTGGTTAACACTCTCCAAAAAAAGCACATTGATTTAGTAACACACACCCTTCCCGTTTCTCTAAAGTTTGAAAGATATCCTAGGAAAAACCAATTGCCTTACAATATCTTAAGTTCTAAACATATCAGCAGCTGAAGTATATGAAGGTTCAGACTACTGTGAAGGCCTGTTTAACTTGCTGTTTTTCTCTGTGTGGGAACTTATTGTTATACCCTAGAAATTAATAAATTGTAGGATTTTGATTAATTGGGATACGGATGAAAGTACCAGCTGCAGTTTATCTGAGAGGATTCTTTGGGGGGGGGGAGACAGATGGTGATGGGGTGTGTGTTTGAAGTGACAGAAAAAGAGAGTTTTTAGCAAGGTGTTCTGGGAAGGAGGAGAAGGAGGGGAAAAGACTGGGATCCATCTTGGGCAGGCTGGCTGAAGGCCGGCTGGGAGAGATGTCTTGGACTCCAGGGCTGCATTGCTATGGGGGACAAGCCCCTCTTGAAATGACTATGCCAGGGGTAGGCAACCTAAGGCCCGTGGGCCGGATGTGGCCCAATCGCCTTCTCAATGTATTTTTAAACCTTTATACAGTAAACTAGTTTCTGCCTACATGCACCCCTCTAGCTTTCATCTGAACAAGCAAGAGGCATTGTCAGAGTTCAAAGGTCACATTCCGGCTGGGCAAAAACATTCAAGGAGGTTTTGATGCAAGCGGTGGTGCAGTGATCCAGGGGTATAGTGTGTGTCTGCAGCAGGATCCCAGCAGAGACCCTGTCTGCAGAACCATCCAATCAGCACGAAAGGGAGTTTCTTAGCCACTGAGATGTCTTCTCACCCTTTGTGTTGATTGGAGCCAACCAGAGTGAAAGGAGGCGGGCCAACCACGGAGGATTGTCTCCTAGGGTCACTCTGGAGAAAGCTTGGGAGGGACAGGGGGAAGTTGTTGTTCTGTACGCTCCAAACCTAAGCATTTAGGAACCCTGAAAAGACAGCGAGCTTCAGCTCTGAGAGAATGGCGTGCAAGTTCTGTTCTGTACAATGGAATTTAAAGGAAAACACAAGTCACTCTGAAAGAAGATGTTGGAACACTCCCAATCATTTGGCCATGTAAATATACAGAAAATAGGAGGTCTAGATCAGTGATGGCTAACCTTGACACTCCAGATGTTTTGGGACTACAACTCCCATCATCCCTGACCACTGATCCTGTTAGCTAGGGATGATGGGAGTTGTAGTTCCAAAACATCTGGGGTGTCAAGGTTATCCATCACTGGTCTAGATGAAAGGCAAAGCATGGAAATCTGCACTGGTTGTTGCAATGCATCCCTGATTATTTGCTTTATTGTATAATTATAAAACTATTACAGAATCCAAGAAGGTTGTGTTGTTTCGGAAGAGCTGTGGTTGTGACTGTCATGAAGGAACCCTGCCCTTCTGCATTTGCCACTGCACTACTGGAAGCAAGGCCAGTGAGGGTGTCAACTGATGTCAGGCTTCAGGGAATCGGCTCCCCGCCCCCTGCCCCCGCCCCCCGGTGGCAGTAGAGAAGCAGAACAAAGGAAAAGGAGTCTTCTTACCAGTTAGAAACTTTAATAATCACAGTGAGAGAACAAAGAACACATCACCTAGAAATGGCAGTGCTCCCAATTAAGCTCACTCCCCCCTCTTGGTCCCTATTAATCTACATCACTCCTACGTCTTGTAATCTGAGCTTGGACCCGCTGTGTTTTCTGTTCTGCCACTTTCGGAGCTCTCCGGGACTTTGAGGAAGGGGGTGGTGGATACTATCCAGAGACTGTGAATCTGTTAACTCGTTCTCTTCTAGTGTTTCTTCTGCTAGCTGTTCCCCATCCAGCATTTCCCAGCTTCTGCCTTCTGAACTATGCCCCTCTGCAAACCACTGTTTTAAATCTATACTGTCCTCCTGCTCCTGGGAAGATTCAGGAGCAGGAGGAGGAGGTGACTCCCACCATTCTTCCTCATGGTCCCTGACACCTGAGAAGAGTTCTGAGGGCCTGATAGAGAGGCCTTGAGGGCCTGATTAAGCCTCCCCCCAGGGCCAGAGGTTCCCCACTTCTGTGCCACTGCTTCCACCTGCAGTAGCACTATGTGATTCTCCGCTGACAGGATATCCTTCCTAGTTACAATGGCACAGATCTGCCCCTCGCACTGAGGTCCCCGTCTTTCCCAGGCCTTGCCACAGGTTGCAACTTACTGGCGATCCTCCTCTCAGGTCGACCAGAGGCTGTTCCTTAAAACACTGTCTCTCTGTTACCAGCACTACCCTCTATACCCATTAAACACAAAATAAAGCAAGTTACAGAACTCCCTTTGTGGCGGGGGGTAGAAACTTGTAATTTTATAGAGCTTGTAAACCGAGCTTGTAAAGTCTTTTAAGACCCATATCTTGTGTATATCACCCTAATGATGTCCCTAGAAAATGTGAGGCCGTCGGCAGCCCAAAATAAGTTAAATAAACGTAACTCCTACCGCAGTTCCCTCGGGTCCAGTGAGTTTACGCCACAGGTGAATTCCCCCCTCGTCCTAATTACCTTTAAACCCAGTCTTCTTTGGTCTTTTTAAAACATGGTTTTTAGCTGTGTATATTGGCAAAGCGGAATTTGCAGTGGGATAATGTAGATACCAAGCAACTGCAAGTTACAGTGGTACCTTGGTTTGCATATGTTTTGGATTACAAACACATCAAGCCTGGAAGTGCATGTCCCGGTTTGGAACCTTTTTTGGGATTACAACCCCCCCCCCCTTTTTTTTATTATGAACCAATTTTTTTGGGAGACCCCATTGGCAAAAGCGCGCCTTGGGTTACAACCTGTTTTGGTTAACAAATGGACTTCCAGAACGGATTATGGTTGTAAACCAAGGTACCACTGTAGAGGAATTGGACATTGGTTGACATAAAAACTTGATCCATCCAGTAATATCAGATAAACCCGAGTAATCATTAATATGGGCTAGGGGCAGGGAAGAAATTGGATCCAGTTTGCATTTGCAGGTGAACCTACCTAGTTTACACTTTCTGATACAATGAGTAACAGCCATCCATCAAAATTTGCATTTCTCCAAATTTTGCAGTGTCGTTCACCAGCCAAGTAATGTGTGCAATTTGGGGGGGGGCATGTACTGGGGTACAATGTCCATAAAATGCTTGTGTTAGTGAAAATAATATACTAAATATGCTAAGCAAGGGAATGCATATTTAGACGTGCTTTTGAACTGCTAGGTTGGCAGGAGCTGGGACTGAGCAATGGGAGCTCATCCCGTCACGGGGATTCGAACCGCTGACCTTCTGATCAGCAAGCCCAAGGCTCTGTGGTTTAACCCGCAGCGCCACCCACATCCCCCGCTTTTCCTTAGGATGTCCCTATTTTCATTGGAGAAATGTTGGAGGGTATGGAGTTTTCCTCCAAATGTTGGAGGGTATGGAGCCAGTGTGGTATAGTGGTTAAGAGCAGTAGTCTTGTAATCTGGTGAACCGGGTTTGCGTCTCCGCTCCTCCACATGCAGCTGCTGGGTGACCTTGGGCTAGTCACACTTCTCTGAAGTCTCTCAGCCCCACTCACCTCACAGAGTGTTTGTTGTGGGGGAGGAAGGGAAAGGAGAATGTGAGCCGCTTTGAGACTCCTTCGGGTAGTGATAAAGCGGGATATCAAATCCAAACTCTTCTTCAACTCCTGAGCTGTCTGAAGGCAGTCCTGTATAGGGAAGGGTTTTTTTTTAGTGTTTAATGTTTTATTATGTTCCTATATATGCTGGAAGCTGCCCAGAGTGCTGGGGCAACCTAATAAGATGTGTGGTGTATAAATAGTAAAATTATCACTATTATGCTTTGATGGTGTTTCCTGCTTGGCAGGGGGTTGGACTGGATGGCCCTTGTGGTCTCTTCCAACTCTATGATTCTATGATTCTATGATCACGATGGAATAGGACGCCCCGAATTTCATTGGAGAAATGTTCTGATGGCAACTGCGCTCAAACTCACCTGGGTTCTACCAGTCAACCTTCCAGAGAAAGCAAGGGCTGCATTTATTCACCACAAACATACATTTCTCATAGTGATTTCAGCCTGCCTGCTACTGAATTTCCTGCACTCCTATCTACCCCTTTTTTCGGGGGCTGGGGGGGGGGTGGCTTGCCAATAAGGAAGATGTCGACAGCAGTGGCAACAGCCTCTCCATGGACTTCTAAGAGAGGAGGGCTGTCAGTGTCATGCAGGTGCTGCTATCCAGCCAGCTGTGCACACAAGGATTCCAGGCAGGGAGTATTAAATGGAGACAGCTGCAACCGGGCCCCAAAGAACCACCAAGCACGAACAGCTTAGGATGGATTTTCCTTGCATTATGGAACTTATTTTATTCAGCAGGCTGGGGGGCGGGGAGAAAGAGAGAACGGGAGAGCTAGCTGTGCCTCTCAAAGGCCCCGAGATCCCATATCCCATTTCTGGGATGAAAATAGGGACGTCCTATTCCATTATTATTATTATTATTATTATTATTATTATTATTATTACTATTACTACCCCAGCCATCTGGCTGGTTTGCCCCAGCCACTCTGGGCAGCTTCTAACATATATAAAAACATAAAGAAACTATACAGGGGTAACTTCAGGTGTCTTCTAAAGGTTGTACAGGTACTTATCTCCTTGTCTTGGGGGTTGCATTACTTCATATCCTCCAACATTTATAGGTACATCCTAAGGAAAAGTGGGACATTCCAGAATCAAATCAGAGACTGGGGCTGGCCTCTGTAAATCCAGGACTGTCCCTGGAAAATAGGGACATTTGGAGGGTCTGGAATCTTCATACACTGCACAGGGCTGAAGTCCGAGAGCAGCATTCATTCGAAGCAGTGCTTGACACAAACTAGTTCAGTTTAAGGAAATTCACCAAACCAATTCAAAAATCTCTGCACTAAACCTGAAAGTCATTCCCATCATTTTCAGGGGGACTGAACATGAATTAAGTTCACTTTGGGGTAGAACTTTGAGTGACTTCTAGTTAATCTTTAAGTTTGTTTCATACATGTGAGTTTAAAAACAAAACAAAAAAAACTTTAGACTTTTTGGACTTTTAACCTTCATGGTATTAATGGCTGGGCATTAAACCATTCACATTCCCCCCTCTTTCCTCCCCCCCCCCCCGTGATGGAACTCTTATTTGGGGACTTCCCTGGCATTTTTCTGGCCCATGTAGGACCAGTCTGGATAGTCAACCTCGGTGAAGATTTGACGGTTTCTTCCCCAAATAGTTTTTGATTTGAGTTTCTACTGAAATGAGGCTGCACTTTAATGTTGTATTTTAATCTTGTTTTTAAGTTGTAGTTTAATCAATTGTTTTTATACTTGTTGTTAGCCGCCCTGAGCCCGGTTTTGGCTGGAGAGGGCAGGGTATAAATAAAATTTATTATTATTATTCCACTGTCTGTGTGAATCTCTGTGTTACGATGTTTTATTATGCCAGAAAGGTTTCCTTTCTGATGCAAAGAGCAGGTTGCAGGGACCCAATCTATAGCGGGACTGTAGTGGGGGCACAGGGTTATAGCACCCACATCCCTTGCCAGGGTTCCAGCCCAATCGCCTTCTAAATCCGGCCTGCAGACGGTCTGGGAATCAGCATGTTTTTACATTAGTAGAATGTGCCCTTTTATTTAAAATGCATCTCTGGGTTATTTGTGGGGCATAGGAATTCGTTCATTCCCCCCCAAAATATAGTCCCACCATATGGTCTGAGGGACGGTGGACCGGCTCACGGCTAAAAAAGGTTGCTGACCGCTGCTGTCGAAGGAAAAAACTGTACCCTATGGTAACAGCAACATAGGACCGAAGGTGCAGACAATTAGCTCCAGATTTACTCTTAAAATCTTGCTTAAAACACCAATTGTACCACTACAAACTACAACTACAGAAAGGCCCTGTACGCCTCATAGCTTGTGTGTTGGGAGAAAAAGCTACCAGGTTTTTCTGGGGCTTGGAAAAACAGCTCCACATTTTCCCAACATGTAGGTCTTGGATTATCCTTAAAATGTTCCTGTGTCTTGGATAGCAGGAAAGGCCTTAACCTAACAGCATTAACCTATGCTCCTTTTATCTTCCATTAGACTGTCTCACCATGAAATCACATTGATGTGTATCAGATTCCCAACCTGCGGCCAATTTCACGACTCAAACGTGGGCGAAACTGAGCTCTCCGGGGGCCTAAACCGTTGTCATCTATCAGAAACGCTGGGATTTCGCCTTTCGAGAGAGGCAGACGGAGAGAAGGAAAGACCTCGTGATTTGTAGAGAACCGGCTACTAGATATCTGGGTATAATGCAAGTTTGGGAGAGGTTTAACAGCTGGGATTAGAGCTGCTTCTGTTGTAACCTTCTGGGCTCTCACACACATTTGAAAGTGATCGCGCCAGAGCCTTCATGCGTGAAAAGTCCAGGCCGGCCCACCCATTAGCCACGCGGAGACCTTGGCCTCAGGTGGCAGAACAGGAGGGGTGGCACATCTGCATAGCACCCCAGTCTGGTTGCCCACCAGCCACTGTTTCACCTGCAGCCACAGGCTTTGTACTGAGTCAGGCCACTGGTCCATCCAGCTCAGTATTATCTGCACTGATGGGCTATAGTTCTCTGTGGTTTCAAGCAGGAGACATTCCCGGTTCTTCCTGGAGATGCTGAGGATTGAACCTGGGACCTTCTGCATGCAAAACAAGTGCTCTTCCTCTGAACAATGGCCTTTTGCTGAGAAGGACACAGGAAGCTGCTTTATATTGAGCCATACCATTGATCCATCTAGCTCAGAAATGTCTAAAAGAAGTAGCAACATGAGAATGGGCCTTTTCTGTGGTGGCTCCCTGTATGTGGAATGCTCCCCCCAAAGAGGCTTGCCTGACGCCATCATTACATGTCTTTAGGCACCAGGCAAAAACATCCCTCTTTTCCCAGGTGTTTAGCAATTAAATAATCTATGGCCAGTTAAAGCTGGGGGGCAGGGCAACTGTTGTTGTTGTTGTTGTTGTTGTTGTTGTCATTAACCAGTTCTTTGGATGAAACCAACTGGAGGAAGCAGTAGTGTAGTGGTCATGCTTCCCTAATAATAATAATAATAATAATAATAATAATAATAATAATAATTTATTATTCATACCCTGCCCATCTGGCTGAGTTTCCCCAGCCACTCTGGGAGGCTCCCAACAGAATATTAAAAACTCAATAAAACATTAAACATTAAAAACTTCCCTAAACAGGGCTGGCTTCAGATGTCTTTTAAAAATAGGATAGCTGCTTATTTCTTTGACATCCGATGGGAGGGTGTTCCACAGGGTGGGGGCCACTACCGAGAAGGCCCTCTGTCTGGTTTCCTGTAACCTCACTTCTCGCAGTGAGGGAACCGCCAGAAGACCCCTGGCATTGGATCTCAGTGTCCGGGCTGAACGATGGGGGTGGAGATGCTCCTTCAGGTATACTGGGCTGAGGCCGTTTAGGACTTTAAAGGTCAGCACCAACACTCTGAATTGTGCTCGGAAACGTACTGGGAGCCAATGCAGATGTCTCAGGACCGGTGTTATATCGTCCCGGCGGCCACTCCCAGTCACTAATCTAGCTGCCGCATTCTGGATTAATTGCAGTTTCCGGGTCACCTTCAAAGCTAGCCCCACGTAGAGTGCATTGCAGTAGTCCAAGCGGGAGACAGTCCGCGAGCAGGTAGGGTCTCAGCCTGCGTACCAGATGGAGCTGGTAGACAGCTGCCTTGGACACAGAACTGACCTGCACTTCCATGGACAGCTGTGAGTCCAAAATGACTCCTAGGCTGCGCACCTGGTCCTTCAGGGGCACAGTTATCCCATTCAGGACCAGGGAGTCCTCCACACCTGCCCGCCCTCTGTCCCCCCAAAACAGTACTTCTGTCTTGTCAGGATTCAACCTCAATCTGTTAGCCGCCATCCATCCTCCAACTGCTTCCAGACACTCACACAGGACCTTCACCACCTTCACTGGTTCCGATTTAAAAGAGACGTACAGTGGTACCTCGGTTTAATCACAGTCCAGTTTAAGAAATTCAGTTTACAAATTCCGCAAAACCGGAAGTAGTGTTCCGATTTGAAAACTTTACCTCGGTGTAAGAATGGAAGCCGATCAGTGGAAGGGCACCGGCGGCGGGAGGCCTCATTAGGGAAAGAGCGCCTTGGTTTAAGAACGGTTTCGGTTTAAGAATGGACTTCCGGAATGGATTAAGTTCATAAACCGAGGTACCACTGTAGAGTCTTTCTGCTCATCTCACAGATGCACTGATGCTCCTTATTTACTGTTTTAGCCCAGGTGCTAAAGTGACTGTCCAAGGAGCTTGAGAGCCAGTGTGGTGTAGTGGTTAAGAGTGGTGGACTCATAATCTGGGGAACTGTGTTTGTGTCTCCGCTCCTCCACATGCAGCTGCTGGGTGACCTTGGGCTAGTCACACTTCTCTGAAGTCTCTCAGCCCCACTCACCTCACAGAGTGTTTGTTGTGGGCAGGCCCGGCGCGTCCATTTAGGTGAACTAGGCGGTTGCCTAGAGCGCCAAAATGGAGGGGGCACTGGCCAGCCTGCCCGCCGCCCCCCGCCACCGCCCCAACCAGCGGCGGAGTGAGCAGGTTGGGGCGAAAACCGCGGCGGCGGGGACGCCAAAATGGAGGGGGCGCTGGCCAGCCTGCCCCTCGCCCCCCACCGCCGCCCGGTGCCGCCCCAACCAGCGGCGAAAATCGCGGCGGTGCGGGGTGCCCGGCGGGCAGGGGGCGGGGCACCGTACATCATGCGTAATGACGTCACGTGGCCCGCCCCCTCGCCTAGGGCGCCAAAAACCCTGGCACCGGTCCTGGTTGTGGGGGAGGAAGGGAAAGGAGAATGTTAGCTGCTTTGACACTCCTTCGGGTAGTGATAAAGCAGGATATCAGATCCAATCATCTCCTCCTCCTTCATCTTCTTCATCTTCTCCTTCATCTTCTTCTTCATCTTCTTCTTCATCTTCTTCTTCATCATCATCTTCATCATAGCAATAAGCAACCAGAGCATGCTATCCTTCAGATCTGGCTAGCCTGCTGGGCCAGCTCCTGCCTGAAGGGTTCAATCATGAGCATCCCGATCACTGTCTTCATGGGAAACGAATAGGCACCTTGTTTATTTTTTCAGGCAGTGCCCTCGCCTCCTCAACAGCTCTCCAAGCATGCATAGTTTGGTCTTGTCATGTATGCCTCCTTCCTGCATATAAGCCAGGTGTCAGTCAAAGCGGTCGGTGCTGGTGCTGGCGGGGAAATCCGTGCTGGGAAGCCGGATGCCTCCAAAGGTTTTCAGGATCACTTCTCTATATTATGCGGTCTCCCGGGTTATGGGAAATGGACTCAGCTCTCCAGGAAATGACAGTGGGACCTCTTCCTGTTATCTTGCTCTATGACCGCTCAGCAGGAAATGACATCAGACGCTGGGCATATCGTTATTTTTTAGCAGTGAAGCACCTTCTTTTGTTTCGTGGGGAGCAGGTGACCAGTTGACAATGATCTGAACTCCTTCCATCCTGTGGAACGGGCCCTGTTTGGGCCCCTCAGAGAGTCATTACATAGTTCACCCTTTTACTATATATTTTTTACTCTCTCTCCCTTAATATGGCCAGACCGCAGTGCTATTTTTCTAGAAAAAGGGGTGCCGGAACTCACCCTGAACGCCTCCCTTGTTCTCTTAGAATGGCAATGGTGCCCACCTGATGGAGCTGAGTTCCGGCAAGTTCCTGCTGAAAAAAAAAAGCCTTGGGTCAGAAGAACTACAAAATTAAACTTATTCAGAAAATTACAGGAGCACAGGAAGCTGCCTCCAATGCAAACCGAATCCCATTTATTCTCCCTCTCTTCTCCTAGAGGTGATAGTCACATTTGCTCTGTCCCAGCTCCTGCCAACCTAGCACTTTGAAAGCACACCAGTGCAAGTAGATAAATAGGTACCTCTGCGGCAGGAAGGTAAACAGCGTTTCCATGCTCTCTGGCTTCTGTCATGTTGCGCCAGAAGCGGTTTAGTCCTGCTGGTCACATGACCCGGAAAGCTGTCTATGGACAAACGCCGGCTCCCTCGGCCTGAAAGCGAGATGAGCGCCACAACTCCATAGTCGCCTTTGACTGGACTTAGCCGTCCAAGGGTCCTTCACCTTTTATCTTACCTGGGTGGGCTCAATGGCCTTCAGCTGATGGGCAGTGAGTTCAGACCTGCTTCCTGCCAGGATTGGCTGTGTGACTCAAATTCCCTATGGGGAACTGGGTCATGCAGCCCATCAATCCACTTCTCTACCCGCCCCATGTCATTTTATGACATCAAGTATGGACCAGGTGGGCCTGTTTGGGGGGAGACAGCCAGACTGGTACTGCATGTTGCTTCTTCTGTTCATAGGCAATCATTCACCCTAGGGATGTGTGCATCTGTCAGTTTCAGCCTCTTTCAGTTTCTCGTTGTTTTTTCGAGTCTTAAATTGAGTTCTCCAGATTTCCACATTGGTTTGTGATTTATTTATTTATTTTTAAAAACTTCATGAAAATCCATTATTCAGCATTTTTGTGTGGCTTTCTTCTAATGTCCACATTTTGGCAAAGAATCCCCCCCCCCCAATATAATGCTTTTTATGGAAGAGATAAAGCATATCCCTGGCAAATAGGGGCAGTCATTTAGTTATTTACATTCACTGCATTTATATACCACCTTTTCCTCCAAGAATCTCAGGGTGACATAGCTGGCTCTCCCCCTCCTCATTTACTCGCCACAACAACCCTGTGAGGTAGGCTGGACAACTCTATGAGGCTGAAGGGATATGGATATGGGTGAGGCGGGGTGTCAGATACAGATCTGAACTCTGCCTCTTTTGTCCTGGGTTCGAGTTCTGCTTCCTTCCCACAGTAGATTTAAATAACAACAATGAAAAGCACTAGTTAGGCTGATACGGTTCTTAAGAGAACCTTTAGACTGAGTCGTCAAAACAACTCCAGTCCCAGAAAAGCAAAACGGAGCTGTTACGTGTTCTGATTTATGACACGGCTGTGGTGCAAAGTATGCGTCTAGCTCGGGTTAACAGATGTTTTGTTAATTCCCAATTTCTCCCATAATCTGTATATTTTTGTCCCACACTTGGGCACGGTCTGAAATGTATGATGGAGTGCTCCCTCATTAATCATGTGTGAGTGGAAGTATGAGCCAGTTTTATTCGTTTCTGCACCGCCAGGCCACATAAATTAACTGGAACGTGTGTTTAATATATCTTGAGCAACTCCACTCACCTCTCGGTGCAGCACAGTAGCTCTCAAAGAAATTATTTTTCAGGGATGGAATTTTCTTTCTTTCTTTCTTTCTTTCTTTCTTTCTTTCTTTCTTTCTTTCTTTCTTTCTTTCTTTCTCTCTCTCTCTTTTTGAAAATGCCAGTGGCACCACAATGGTTCAGTCCCCAAGTGGTCCCAAAGTCCCTGAAGTTTCAGGTGTCAAATGCCCTGTGTTCAAATTGGGGTTTCAGACTTTAATCCGTTTATTGGTGGGCTAACCAACAGGTCCATTTTATACATGTCTACTCAGAACTGAAAAGGGACCCAGGTGGCGCTGTGCGTTAAACCACAGAGCCTAGGCTTTGCTGATCAGAAGGTCGGTGGTTCGAATCCCTGCGACGGGGTGAGCTCCCGTTGCTCGGTCCCAGCTCTTGCCCACCTAGCAGTTCGAAGGCACGTCAAAGTGCAAGTAAAGAAATAGGAACCGCTCTGGTGGGAAGGTAAACGGCGTTTCCGTGCGCTGCTCTTGTTCGCCAGAAGCGGCTTTGTCATGCTGGCCACATGACCCAGAAGCTGTACGCCGGCTCTCGGCCAATAAAGCGAGATGAGCACTGCAACCCCAGAGTCAGACACGACTGGACCTAATGGTCAGGGGTCCCTTTACCTTTATCTTTACTCAGAACTGAGCCCTATCGTGTTCAATGAAACTTACTTCCAGGTAAGAAGGTCCAGGAATGGCAGCGTTTAGATTAATCAGTGAAGATAAAGTTTAATGGAAACTGATGTGTTGGACTGGTTGAACGCAGAGAAATAATGGGAGGAACCAATTGGGGAACCCCCAAGGAAAGAATGCTCAGAGCCAGGGGATTGGTGGTGGGACAATGATGAGTGGTCAGAGGGAAAGAAGAGAGAAGACTGGGAAGAAGAGATGTCAGAGGCCAAAAAGGTAATTTGTGAGATGTCAGCTAACCGGCCGCCAAGCACCTAAAGCTGTGGTCGCGCAAGTAAAGATGCGTGTTGACTGCACATCATAAACTGACGTGTAAATATGAAGAACTTAACTTCACATTGGGAAAAGGACAGAAAGTGCATATCATACGTTTGCCTAGGGCTTGCCGATCAGAAGGTCGGCAGTTTGAATCCCCGAGACGGGGTGAGCTCCCGTTGCTCGGTCCCAGCTCCTGTCCACCTAGCAGTTCGAAAGCACGTCAAAGTGCAAGTAGATAAATACCAGTAAGTACCACTCCAGCAGGAAAGTAAATGGTGTTTCCGTGAGCTGCTCTGGTTTTGGTGTTCTGTTGCACCAGAAGTGGTGGCCACATGACCCAGAAAAACTGTCTGCGGACAAACGTCGGCTCCCTCGGCCAGTAAAGCGAGATGAGCGCTGCAACCCCAGAGTCGTCTGCGACTGGACCTAATGGTCAGGGGTACCTTTACTAACCTCATATCAGTACAGAGCTGTCTGTAGTCCAGAGTTTTCCAAACTTTTCATGTTGGTGACACACTTTTTAGACATGCGTCATTTCGCAACACAGTAATTCAGTTTTACTAGCAGACCGGAGGTTAAACTAACCCCTTTCCAGCCTCTGGAGGAGCGTTTGCATGACATACCTACACACTGCAGCCAACACACTAACACAGGTGTCAGCAAATGTTTTCAGCAGGGGGCCGGTCCACTGTCCCTCAAACCTTGTGGGGGGCTGGACTATTAAAAAAAATAAATGAACGAATTCCTATGCCCCACAAATAACCCAGAGATGCATTTTAAATAAAAGCACACATTCTACTCATGTAAAAACAGGCTGGTTCCTGGACCGTCCGCGGGCCGGATTGAGAAGGCGATTGGGTCGGATCTGGCCCCCAGGCCTTAGTTTGCCTACCCATGCACTAACATGTCCTGACACACTTTGCAAAGCTCTGCTGTAGCCTTTTAGCTGTAGCAAACCAACGAGCTAATTCCTTCTTCCTTCTGGAATTCGAGAGAAATGTCGAGCGGTTGCCTGTTAGTCCACATATTTGAGATCTGGCCGGAGATAAGATAAATAGGTGGAGGGAAATTCAAAGGTGGGAAATGAGCTGTTGAAAACCCAGTGTCATTAAATTAATTAGCCGTCTTTATTATATTATGTGTATATATAACCTGGTTATGGTTAGATGTATTTAACGGGTTTGACTAAATTGTCACAGCACTCCTTTCAGCAAAACGCCGTTCTCCAGCCAAGTGGACCAGCCATTATTTCCCCTTGGTTTTTTTTTAAGAGCAAACCATATGTACATGGGGGAAAGGCTTTTTTATGGGCAATTAAGGAGCACTTGTGGGTGCCAAGCAGCTGTATTCCTGCAGAATTAAATTAATTACCCAATGGAGTTGGGGAACAAGGATTCCGGTTACCCTGGTTTGGCCAAAGCTCCATTGTGGGGAATTGGACCTGATTAATCAAGGCTTGCGGTATTTCCTCTCGCTATTCCAAACATACCAGCGTCTCCCGGCCATCCTTATCGTGACTCCTCTTCAATCACACCCTGCCAAGGCGAATAGGCACAGAGGCCTGCCTGTATCCGCACTGACTCAAAACCATCCTTCCTTTCTGGCGATTCGGAGCAGCTTTCACGAGAGAGAGAGGCGGCCAACCTGTCACTACAAGTGTTGCTGCTTCCTTGTTAGGGCAATGTGAAATGCGGCGTTTGCCAAAAAGCCAGACAAAGGGGGATATGAATATTAATTTCGCAGGCTCATCTTTCCCTGTAGGGAGGGCTAATGGGGAAGAGCGGGAGAGGAAGTCGGGACTAAGTTCTGGCTAGTTTCACCTCCGAGTGATATATGACTTCTTCCCCTCTTCTCTCCTCACATCATT
Organism: Darevskia nairensis; assembly: GCA_034642065.1. NCBI lineage: Eukaryota > Metazoa > Chordata > Lepidosauria > Squamata > Lacertidae > Darevskia > Darevskia nairensis. The sequence continues at coordinate 707,564 of JAWWNI010000281.1, forward strand.
AGGGGCCAGAATGCATGAGCTATGAAGGGCGAACAATGGGAAATGGGAGCATTCCATTATTGCTGTAGGCGAAATGAATGGGGGTGCGTGTTTGGGAGGCGAGGCCTGAAGTTCAGATCCACCACGAAAGGTCTTACAACTTACGGCCATGGGTGATTTTCAAACGGCAAGGTTCCATCGCTGCATCTTGTGTGCACGGTGCTGATTTATTGTCCTAGAAAGAGTGGATTTGCATGCAAAACCTCTGTTCAGTCATGAGTATTCCAAAGACAAGTCATTCGCTGTGAATACAGGGTGAGTGTGTAAGTGGGCTCACTTTCACTCTGATGACATTTCATTTTGGCACTCACTCTTGCGTTGTTATCTTTGTTTTTTTGTTTTTTTTTAATATAAAATAATCTTTATTCAATTTCCACAAAATTATACAACATCCAAACCAATAGCACATATACATCATACATACAAATATACACCATGCATACATACAAATTTATAACATCCAAACCCATAACACCTATACATCATACATACAACTCCACTCAACAGAAAAACATTCAATCTTCCCTTCCATACCCATATAAATTTCATACGTTCTACATTACCTTTCACCTCCATATCCCATACCTCCCATATATACTTTCACCATTCTTACCTATTCACTTACATATCCTCATTCCTCATTCTCCATTCACCTACCATTCCTTCCATATACTTTCCAAACATTCCTCCTTGTCCCCCTTTTAGATCTTTCCCCTCCCCCCCTTACCTCTCTTATCCTAGTTTAAACTATATTATTTTATATCGTCCTCTACCCTCTTGCGTTGTTATCTTTGAACACTGAAGCAGAGCAGTAGGCTAGACTGGTGACTACTGGAGACTGGAGATCTACATTGGCTACCAGTACGTTTCCAAGCACAATTCACATTGTTGGTGCTGACCTTTAAAGCCCTAAACGGCCTCGGTCCTGTATACCTGAAGGAGCGTCTCCACCCCCACCGTTCAGCCCGGACACTGAGATCCAGTGCCGAGGGCCTTCTGGCGGTTCCTTCACTGCGAGAAGCAAAGCTACAGGGAACCAGGCAGAGGGCCTTCTCGGTAGTGGCGCCCGCCCTGTGGAACGCCCTCCCATCAGAGGTCAGAGCAATAAACAACTATCTGACATTCAGAAAATACCTCAAGGCAGCCCTATTTAGGGAAGTTTTTAATTTGTGATATTTTAATGTATTTTGGTGTCTGTTGGAGGCTGCCCAGAGTGGCTGGGGGGACCTGGCCAGATGGGCGGGGTATAAATAAATAAATAAATATTATTATTATTAGCCAAATTCTGTGGAGACATGGTCCAAGGAGGTGGGTTTAATCGTTGCAGGACTGTCACAAAGTGTAAGTATACCAAGAAAAGGAGCACACCAAGAACTCTGGCCAGTATGAATTTCAATAACAGGAATAAATCCTACTCACAAGTCAAAAAACAAACAAGGTGTGTATTCTGATAAGAGTCACAAACTTAAACAGAGATACAGTTTCAAACTCATAACAATATGTGTAATCCAATATTTCGTTATCGTGTCAAAACACAAAAGTTTTTAAATCACAACAAATACATATTAGTCCATATTCAAAAATATACAGGAATAGAGCCGAAGTCAGGAGTCAATTCAGAAGTAGAAACCAGTACAGGACCCTGTTTCGATGTAGATATCTTCGTCAGCTGGTAATATCAAACAGTGCATAAGATTACATTTGAACTGTAAGTTTTCATACATTGTGCATTTTGTAAATTATAAATTTCATACACAACATTATACAGCATTTGGTTCCTTACCTAGTTTTTTAGAGGTCGTATTAATTTGTACTGGTTTCTACTTCTGATTTATTCTACGCTCATATACAATTGACCATTCTAAACCACAGGATTTTTCCAAGCTCCGCAACCGACAATGCCGTCTTTAGTCATGAATTTATCCAATCGCGTGTTAACCCAGGAAGAGGAGAGAATATTAAATCTTGGGTTGGGCTTTGAACCCACACCGAAATATAACACGTTTCAAACGAGAGTAGACATTTTTAAGCTTATACGCCTTGTAAAATTAAGATGCCATTTTGGTAATTCTCAGATAACATCTTCCCAATTTCACATTCGATCATCTTTCAATCTACACGTCAATAATGCCCGCCTGAATGCGTTCTATCAGGTTTTATTAGAGGATATCAACAAGATGGAAAAAAGGAGACCGCCCCAACACAAAAAGAATTTCACTATAAAAGACAGAGAAACTATCACCAACCTTTACTCGGATGAAAACATTGTCATAAAACCAGCAGACAAGGGTGGAGCCATAGTGATTATGAACACACAGGACTATACCGCAGAGGTTAATAGACAATTGCAAAATAGTACCTTCTATAAACCACTTCCTACGGACCCTACTGACGACATATCTCAAGTGATTTGAACTCTCCTATTGGAAGGCATTACTTTGGGATACCTCGACACAAAAACTATGGAGTTTCTTCTCAAGAAATACCCACGCACCCCGATATTTTATATACTTCCAAAAATTCACAAATCACTAAGTACTCCACCTGGTAGACCTATTGTCTCAGGTAATGATTCTCTTTTAGAACCTTTATGTCAATACATGGAGCACTTCCTGCACCCATTTGCCATCGACACTCCTTCCTATATATTGGATACGAAAACATTCATTGGAAATATTGAAAATATTTTTGTACCACAGGAGGCTTCTCTTATGACTCTGGACGTTGAATCCTTCTATACCAACGTTCCGTTACCTTAGGTGAAGACAATCATAGAAACACTCCTAAACTCTAGGACAATAAAATAACCTCCAACACATTTTTTGCTGGATATTCTGGACATCATCCTGGACCACAACTTGTCTTGCTTTACTTTGGACCACATCAGTGAGGCTGGGAGAGGATGTCCTGTCATCTGGGCAGCCCAGGACCTCCAGACACACTGCCCAGGCTTGCACCCTGAGAAGGTCACTTTGGTGCTGGAAACACAACAAAAACAATAAAGGAGGCAGCAGTTACAAGTTATTAGCTCCACCTGACCGACATTTTGACCTCACCCCCAAAGCCGCACTCCTCAATTGTCTCCTGAGGCAGATAAAAAGGTAAAGGTAAAGGGACCCCTGACCATTAGGTCCAGTCGTGTCCGACTCTGGGGTTGCGGCGCTCATCTCGCTTTATTGGCCGAGAGCCGGCGTACACCTTCTGGGTCATGTGGCCAGCATGACTAAGCTGCTTCTGGTGAACCAGAGCAGCACACGGAAACGCCGTTTACCTTCCCGCCAGAGCGGTTCCTATTTATCTACTTGCACTTTGACGTGCTTTCGAACTGCTAGGTGGGCAGGAGCTGGGACCGAGCAACGGGAGCTCACCCCGTCGCAGGGATTCGAACCGCCGACCTTCTGATCAGCAAGCCCTAGGCTCTGTGGTTTAACCCACAGCGCCACCTGGGTCCCCTGAGGCAGATAGATGTCAACAACAAAGCGAAATTCAGGAGCGGACTAGAAGACAGAGAAAACAAAGGCACAATAAAGCTATAGAACAGGAGGACAGGTAGTCCCACCAGTAGACCACTGGAAGAGAAAAATACGGACTATCATGAAAAGTTATAACATGATGAGATATGAGCAGTTACAGGAGGAAAGGTTACAACTTACAGAGACGTTAAAGTGGGGAATTTGCAGTTTTCGTTACATTGGCATCAACGCAAAACAAATGAATCACAACGATGGGTGTATTAAGTACGATATAATTTAACTCTACATTTTTTTTATTACGTTGGAAGCAGCACAAAGCAAACGAAGCAGCAATTATGGGTGTACTAAGTATGATATAATTAGCTGTGCGTCAAGATACCTTCACAGATCGACTGTCTATTACATACTTGTGGAGCCTAAAAAAAAGCAGATGAAAATATTCCGTAAGAAGCACACGATGCTGTAGTCTGTGAAATCCAATGCCAGAATAAAATGGCCAGTCTTTAAGATGCCACCCGATGCTCCGCTGTTTTCACAAGAGACTAATGCGGTTAGTTTCCCCTGCAATCCTTTCCCTGCTGAACCCCAAGGAGAAGTACTGTGTCCAGCCGTCGTTAGAGCAAGTAACGGACTGATCTAGGCAAATCCCACTTTCTCATCGAGCTTAATCTCGGAAAATCCTAGGTTCTAATCCTGCTTAAGCCGCAGCCTAACATTTTGAACCTCCTTGAGTCTGACTTCATCTCTTCTTGCTTTGCTCAGGACAGATGTACAGTAGTGTGAAAAACCCAGGCTTTGCTGGAAAACCACGTTGATTTCTCAGGGGGGAGAGACTGTCTCACAGCCCCGATGGAACTAGGGAGCACCTGTTGGGGCAGAGAAGATGCAGAGAGAGAAATCTGCATGGATAGTCTCAGCCTCCTATTATGGTTGGTGTTGGCTTCTATATACCTGGAGGCTACAATATGTTTGCATATTGGGATGAGGGTGATAATTTGCTAGGGTTGCCATATTTTGAGGAGCAAAAAAGAGGACACATTTGCCAACTTCAACTTTATTTATTTTTATTTTGACAAAGTAATAATCATAAATAAATAAGAATAAAAATGTGCACCCCACCACCGAGACCATTCCGTTGTAAGTATCCAACCTCCCAAAATTTCAACACCTCTTGCAATGGTTTGACCCCTCAATAATAATAAAATAATAATAATAATAATAATTTATTATTATCGTTCAACCCGGACACTAAGGTCCAGCTCCAAGGGCCTTCTGGCTGTTCCCTCCCTGCGAGAAGTGAAGTTACAGGGAACCAGGCAGAGGGCCTTCTTGGTAGTGGCGCTCACCCTGTGGAACGCCCTCCCATCAGATGTCAAAGAAATAGACATCTGAAGGCAGCCCTATTTAGGGAAGTTTTTAATGACTGATATTTTAATGTATTCTTAATCTTTTGTTGGAAGCCGCCCAGAGTGGCTGGGGAAACCCAGCCAGATGGGTGGGGTATAAATAATAATAATAAATAATAATAATAATAATAATAATAATAATAATAGATGTTGACACCCAGGACCAGACTCTATGAACTGGCTGTAGGCAGGCAGATGGGGGGCTGGTTGAAGGTGGGGCCGTGATGTGTTTTGGTCCATGTATGGTTTCTGAAAGCAAGAACTTGAGAGATTTGGCTTTGAATGCAAACTGAATCAAATGTCTTCTCCATCCCTGGCCACCGCCAATGGATGGGAGTTGAATTCCAGAATGTCTGGAAAGCAGCATGCTGGGTAAGGCTGCTCTAGAACGGTGGCTAGGTTCTACATCAACGGGGCTTCCTTTTGGGGCCAAGAGCCTGCTCCAGAATATGCTTCGTATAAGCCCTATGCTTCCGCTTTCAAGGCAACGCTAGTCGTCGGCGTGAAACTTAGCTGCCCAAGTGAACAGTCGACTTGGAAAACCCATGTGTCTGATTTCATATTTATTCATCCGCTGGTTTTTCTCGTTTGGCAAATGGACTGTGTCAATATTTAGTTATTGCTGTGGGAACAGCAAGAAAAGAAAGGAGGGAAATAATAGAAGAAAACATTATGTTAAGGCTTAACCTACTTGGCTGGGCCGGTAGGCTTGACTCATTTGTTTAACTACTTTTTCTTTTTCCTCATGTGTCTCTCTCACACTCAAGGCAAACAGGAATCGAGGACCAGAACTGTTTACATGGCTTGTATGTTGAGCCAAGGGTAGGTGCCAGGCGGTCTCTGAATCCCTTCAGTCATTTTTTAATGAATTGTTCCATTCTCTCTCTCTCTCTCTCTCTCTCTCTCTCTCTCTCTCACACACACACACACACACACAATCTCTCTCCTCCCCCCAATCTCCCTTTTCCTTACATCAGGGTGGAGAACCCTTTTCATCCTGAGGTCCACATTCCCATCTAAGCAAGCTTCTGGGGGCCAGATACCAACATGGGGCCAGACCACAGGCAAAAGTAAGCAGAGTAACGCATTTGATATTTGGACATGATGCCAAAAAGCACTCCAGGGCTTCCTGTTTTGACTTGTGTCACCTCATAGAGATCCCACTTTTCCTACAACAGCTGGAGTCCAACAACATCTGGAGGTAGTCGCCAGACCCTCCAAGTGTCCCTATTTTCCAGGGACAGTCTTGGATTTACAGAACACATCCTGGTTTCTGATTTGATCCCGGAATGTCCCGCTTTTCCTTAGGACGCCCCTATTTTCAGCAGAGAAATGTTGGAGGGTATGAGTCACTTTGGCTGCCTTCGGCATACACATTCAGTTCAATGGCTCCTAGACACAATGGCTCGGCTCAGCTTCCAGAGTTGGAGGCAATGATGCTTCTGAATCCCAGTCGCTGGAAAACACAGGTGGAGGAGAGAGCTCTTGCGCTCAGGTCCTGTTGCAGGCTTCCTATAGGCATCTGGTCATCCATTCGAGAAGCCCAGTCTTCAGTTGGCTCCTTGCCATCTCTCGGAATTGTGAAATGATCAGAAAAAACAAAAGCCGCAGGTGTTCCTCGTGCTGCCAGCCTGATACTTACCTGTTATGTACTGAGCTGAATCCTGGAACAATAGGATCCAAAATGCAGCAGTCTGATTGGCCCTAGAACAATAGGATCCAGAATGCAGCAGTCTGATTGGTCCGCAGGAGCCACCCAATCCAGTTCCAGGTGGAAGTGAATCAGCGACCTGATTGGCCTGCAAGAGCAGCCAATCAGGCTCCTGGATGAAGTGAATCCGCAACCTGATTGGCCTACAGGAATTAGCCAATCACGTGGCGCCCATTGTGTAAATAATGTATATATAGCAGACGTTTTGTGGAAAGATTCATTCCTTGCTACTATGAGCTGAATAAAGAGCATGAAATTCACACTTGACTCCGAGTATATTTCATTACTCCTTTCCATTTTGCACCTAGGAAGCCAGCATGGATGATGAGCGTGCCTTGCCAAAGCCCGGGGTACTTTTTCTGCCTTGCATTTCCTTAGACATTCGTCTAAGGAATTTGCACTTTTGGCAGCAGGATAATCACCTGCTCATACGGCTCTGCATACCAGCAGCAGAATCTGGAAGGAGGCCCTGCAATGTCTTGAAGGAATGTAACTGGCAACCATTGGTTTGTACTGGGCTTGTTGACTCTCCTTGAGATTTATCAGCCAGGGCAAGGAGGCTGAGGGAGCATGCATTTAGAAACGCAAGGGGAATTGTACCGGATAAGGTCCGTTCAGCTCTTGGGCGAATGCATTGATAACCATAAGAACACAAAAGAAGCCTGCTGGATCAGGTCCAGAGGCGCCAGTTTGTGAGGGCGATTGGGGTGACATTGTGTGTGACATTGCTTGTGTGGTGTTAGGATGTTGAATGCGGCAGCCGTGCAGCTTCAATGGTCGGCAACATCCCCTGGCACTGCCACAAACAGGAGGCTGCTTTGACCCTCCTTCTCTTCTGCGGCAGAAGAAAAAGAAGAGTTTGACACACAACGTATAACATTATTTTTAACAAATATCCCTGAACTCCTTTTCTCTCTTCTCTCTTCCCAGCTGCTTCTGCTGTTCTCAAAGTCATTGCCTGATGGAGAGGAGAAAGTCTCTCTCGCCTCATGTCCCCTCATGTCTGTCCAACTAGCCCAACTAGGGCTAGAGAGCCAGTGTGGTGTAGTGCTTAAGAGCGGTGGACTCGTAATCTGGTGAACCGGGTTCGCTTCCCCGCTCCTCCACATGCAGCTGCTGGGTGACCTTGGGCTAGTCACACTTCTCTGAAGTCTCTCAGCCCCACCCACCTCACAGAGTGTTTGTTGTGGGGGAGGAAGGGAAAGGAGAATGTTAGCCGCTTTGAGACTCCTTCGGGTAGTGATAAAGCGGGATATCAAATACAAACTCTCCTTCTTCTTCTTCTGATTATCAACCTCCTTTTCTGTTTATAACAACATGCTCAGGGACGGCCCACCCATAAGACGGGCCGAAGCGGTTGCCTCGGGCATTGGAAGCCCAAGAGGCTTTGCCATGCCCACCCTGCCACTTCCACCACTTCTGCCCAAATCTCACGAGATCTCATGCGCTCGGTGAGATCTCGTGAGAGCTCTGTGAGAACTGGAACTTGACGTCATTTCCGCTGCTTTGAAGGTGCCACTACACAATCCAAGTGAGGGAGGTTTCTGCAGACATGGAGAGAGGATAGAGAGGGGCAGCACCTTCCCATTTTTTTTGCCTCAGGCGGTGAAATGAGGTGCGCCGCCCCCGAACCAGCTAAATATAGGAAAGCCTTCTTCATGACTTAGGTCCCATCTGCACCATCCATTTAATGAACCATTGTACCACTGTCATGGCTTCCCCCAAAGAATTCTGGGAAGTGTCCATTGTTAAAACTGCTGAGAGTTTTTTAGGAGACCCCTCTTCCCCTCACAGAGCTACAATTCCCAGATTGACACTCAATCCCTCTTCCCAGGAAACTCTGTGAGGAGAACAGAGGCCTCCGGACAACTCAAAGCACCCTTAGCAAACAAGAGCTCCCCAAATTCTTTGGGGGAAAGGCATGACTTTTTAAGGGGGTGTGATAGTGCTTAAACGCATGGCTTGAACGTGACCTTTGTCTCTGGAAATCATCTCTGGAAGAGCTAAGCAGCATCAGATTGCTTTTGAAATGTGCTTTTACTGTTTTTTATTGCTAAATTGCTTTGGGAGGTCGATGGGAAGCAATTCATAAATGCAACGGATGCCGCGGATGAAAGAATGGCTAAATAATAAATACTGACAGCGGGAGTAGCGTTGTGCTCAAAATGTATGGTATGAATCTGCCCTGTGTGTGCACCCTGTGTAGTGTTGTCTACTCTGAGTAAGAGAGTAGGGAGGTCTTAGGAGACACCCCCTCCCCCCCATTCTCCCTACACAGAGCTACAATTCCCAGAGTTCCCTGGGAAGAGGGGATTGTTTGTTAAACCGCTCTGGGAATTGTCGCTCCACATCACAATCTGTCAAACATTTGTGGATTTGAATATCTCAAAAAGTGGCACACATGGAATTGTGCGCACCGCTTCTTTTTACAAATGCACCCCTTTCTCATACCACAATTGTGCTCTGTTTCAGTACACGGCGTCCCTCCTTTCCCCTTCAATCGCAGGAAATGTGTTCGTTTATAAGATTATCGGCCCATTATTGCCGTTTCAGGAAAGCAGAGATTCGTTTCCCACTTTATCTGTTTACTCTGCGGCCGATAAAACCTTAAGACATTTTTCAGCTTTCAGTTCATAATCCCCGTTCCCCTTATTCCTAGACAATATGGTGTGTGGTTGGGGCCGATCGCCACCTCCCCCCCCCCACCTCCCAGAGATGTTTCTTTTGGCTGGGAAGCTGGTGAAAATGAAGTTGTTTGCACAGGATTTAGGCAATTGGAAAGAAGGAGGGGGGGATTGAAAAATGGATGGGAAGGAAAATGCCCAGCTTAGTAGGGTTTTTTGTTTTTTAAAGTGTTTTGCCATGTGCACAGCTGCTTCCTGACTGTTTTCATTTTTATTGCAAGAAGTGCAATGCTTACAGGAAATTCCAGTTTGGAGACAATACCAGCTGCCTTTGGATTTGGGCTGCTGAAGAATATGGCACCTCCCGCCTCCCTGGATGATTTGCCCAGTCAGAATCTTTGCCACTCCCCAGTGGCTGCAGGAATACTGCAATCCATCGCTCAATGAATGTGCAAGCCTGTGGAATTCACTGCTGCAGTGCAGGATACTGGGCATAGGCCATAGGGTTTCAGGCAGAGTTTTCTCCCAGCCCTACCTGGAAATGCCAGGGGTTGCGCTTGAGTCCTTCTGCATGCCAAGCAGATGTCCTCTCACTAAGCTATAGCCCTTCCCAAAGCTGAGCTAGATGTGCCAATAGTCTGTCCCGATATGAGGAAGCTCCATGTGTTCTCATTGTGATCACCCACGACATAAATGGTTTATAAAAGTTTATATAAGTGTTTTTAGATTCCACCCCCAAATTTCAACCCCAAAAAGTAGCGTTGGGAGTACTTTGCTAATGTATGCTTTTCTGATTGGCGGAACCAACCTTTTGCATAGAAGAATTTCTCCAGGGTTCTACGGGCAGCCAGTATGGTCGTATTTAAGTGGGCTGACCAGCTAAGCCCATGCTGAAATGTAATACCCAAGTATTTGAATGCTTAGCAATGTTCGATGGAATGGCCCTCTATATTCCAGAATGGCTTCCGATTTGCCATGCCAAAGGACAGGATTTTGGGTTTGGAGAAGTTGATTTTGAGAGAGTTGGTATCACAATATGCCATGAGCCCTCTAAGCATGTTATTAAGGCCCTGCTTAGTTAATGATAGGATCACCATATCGTATGCATATAATAATATGGGGATCTTAAGCTGTTGTAAGGGACGCGGGTGGCGCTGTGGGTTAAACCAAAGAGCCTAGGGCTTGCCGATCAGAAGGTCAGCGGTTTGAATCCCCGCAACGGGGTGAGCTCCCGTTGCTCGGACCCAGCTCCTGCCCACCTAGCAGTTCGAAAGCATGTCAAAGTGCAAGTAGATCAATAGGTACCGCTCCGGCGGGAAGGTAAACGGCGTTTCCGTGTGCTGCTCTGGTTCGCCAGAAGCGGCTTTGTCATGCTGGCCACATGACCTGGAAGCTGTACGCCGGCTCCCTCGGCCAATAATGCGAGATGAGCGCCGCAACCCCAGAGTCGGTCACGACTGGACCTAATGGTCAGGGGTCCCTTTTACCAATGAGTCACATCATTGGTCCATCTAGTGCAGTATTGTCTACACTGACCGGCAGCAGCTATCCAGGGTTTCAGGCAGGAGTTCTCTCCCAGCCCCAGCTGGAGATACCAGGGATTGAACCTGGGACCTTTTGCATGCAAAGCAGATGCTCTGCCATTGAGCTATGATGACCCTTCTCTGCCCTGAGTATTGCTCATCCCAGGATGAATCCACCAAAGTTCCCTCAGCTCAGAAACCAAGGAGGCACCTCCCTAAGGAAGGCCATCCACTCTTTGGAGATTCAAAGCTCTCTCTCTCTCTCTCTCTCTCTCTCTCTCTCTCTCTCTCTCTCTCTTTCTCTCTCTCTCTCTCTCACACACACACACACACACAATGGCCAGAATCAATCATCGCAGGGTGATCATTCGCTCAGTGGTGGCACAGTCTAACCAACAGTGTCATCTCCTTGGTGCTGAGTAAATATTATCACCACCCCTTTCTGCAAAAGTAGATTTAAGTGGTGCCAAAGTTCCTGGATATTTCGAGGATCACAAGGGCTGAACCTTCTTCTTCTTCTTCTTCTTCTTCTTCTTCTTCTTCTTCTTCTTCTAGCCACCAACTTGGGCAGCTTTATTTTTTAAAACTTTTATTGGTTTTTACAATTTTTAAGCACATAACATAGTGGTTAAATTTCTATACTTCCCCCCTCTCACTGTGGGAAGCAATTTCCATCCCCCTCTCTCACAAGGGTAAACATAATCGTTGTACATTTAACCTTACTAACAGCATTTTATATCATTGCTTGGTCCTGGCCCAATTCTGTGGGCCAGGTATTCCTTCTTTCCTCAATTTCATATTTCGGTTGACTTCCTCAAGTCCCCCTCTATTGAATTCATTATCTTTCCTCTCTAACAGCTTTCCTACTCCTAAATTTTAAAACATCATAAAATACATAAATCATTTTACTTAAAACACTCCTTTTTCCAAACCCCAGCATCTTGGTACTTCTGCTCTTTTCCTGAACCTTCTGCTTCTGTCCACGTCAGGCCATGAGTCCCACCTAGGGCAAAAATAAACAGGCTGGTCCTCAGCTGGTTCCTCCCTGCGTTACCTGTGATGCCATTTCCATGGGAAGCTTTAAGATTTGGAGTTTTGGGGGGAAGGTGAGAATGGGCTCCTGGAAGCGGGACCTTTCTGGTGGGCATCCAGAGCCACATGGATACAAACGGCCATGGCTGTGAAGTCCAGGGAAGTCATTTTACAATTAGAAGGCCACCCGCTCACCCAATGGAACTTCATCTTCCTCTCCTATCGCTGCACAAGCTCCCCCCACCCACCCCCCAAAAAATCTGATCAACGATTCTCCAAACTCTTTGAAGCAGATTTGGAAGCATGTTGTGATCTGCTGATGGAGGGAAGAGATGGAGGAGAAGTTCTGTTGCATGAGCAGGTTGTTCCCCTTCTGGGGCGCCAACTTGGGCCCCAGATCATGGGTACCCAGCGGTGCCAATGTGACATCATGATGTCATGTTATGTCACCCCCGGAAGTGGCATCGGAGGCCCTGCAAGGCCTAGGACACCGCTTCCAAGGCCCCCCAAGGCCTCAGACAGGACCCAGAAGTGGCATCCAAGGCTCCGCTGAGTGGGTGCTGAGCACCCACAACAAAATTTTGATGGGTACCTGGGCCCCAGGGTCCCCTAGAGTTGGTGCCAGTGTTCCCTTGCACAATGTCTTAGTTGGATTCGACCTGTAGTCTTGGGTGGCACTGTGGTCTAAACCACTGGGTCTCTTGGGCTTGCCAATCAGAAGGTTGGCGGTTTGAATCCCCGCGACGGAGTGAGCTCCAGCTGCTCTGTCCCAGCTCCTACCAACCTAGCACTTCGGAAGCACACCAGTGCAAGTAGATAAATAGGTACCACTGCAGCGGGAAGGTAAACTGCATTTCCGTGCACTCTGGTTTCCATCATGGTGCTCCGTTGCACCAGAAGTGGTTTAGTCATGGTGGCCACATCACCCGGAAAGCTGTCTGTGGTCAAACACCGGCTCCCTCGGCCTGAAAGCGAGATGAGCACCGCACCCCATAGTCACCTTTGACTGGACTTAACCATCCAGGGGTCCTTGACCTTGACCTTTTACAGCTGCCATGTGTGACTGCAATAGCTGCCTAGGCCCTGGGCTGACTCCATTCACCCAGACTGGCCATTGGCTCCGCCTGGAAAGGAAGCATCAGGGGAGGACTTCTTGTTCCAGGTAAGTTGTACTTGAGTAACAGAGACTTCCCGAGCTGTGGTAGGTTCCTATATCCTTTGGCTGTCCTTCGGCCCTGATGCTGGGCTTCCCCATTGCCCCCAACTATTGCTTTGTCCTTTGGATGGTGGCTCACATCCCCACCATGCATTTAAAGCACTGTGATACCACTTAAGCAGTCGCTGAGAATCTGGCATGGCCCCCTGGATCAAGCCCATCTAATTCCTGTTGTCACCGTGGCAAACCAGAAGCCCTCTGCCTCCCCACTGCAGTTGCCAGTCATTGGGGCTAGTAACCAGTCATTGGGGCTAGTCATTGGGTCTAGTAACCATTGATAGCCTTTCCTCCAATGAATTTGCCCTGTCGTTGTCTTCTTCTCCTCCTCCTCCTCCTCCTCCTCCTCCTCCTCCTCCTTCTCCTTCTCCTTCTCCTTCTCCTTCAATAATTTTTTATTTGATTTCACAAGTGTAGAACTATAACAAAACAAAATACACATCCATATCTAGAGATATTTTTCTGAATCTCCAGACTTCTCACCTTCCCCTCCATGGGTCCTAATGTCAGTCTTTTCAACTGCATATTATTTCATAGTCCATATTTTATATCTTTCCATATTGTCCGTGATATTTTCTACATTACAAGTGCTATTAAAATCTTGCTAATGTTTTCATCTGCTTACAGTGGTCTCTCAGGTAGATTGCAAATATCCCCCATTCTTTATTAAAGTTTTGGTCTTCTTGGCTCCTGAGCTTTCCGGTCAGTTTTGCCATTTCGGCATCCTCCAACAGCTTGATTTGCCATTCCTCTCTGGTAGGGACTTTATCTTCTTTCCATCTCTGGGCTAGTAGAAGAAGAAGAGTTTGGATTTGATATCCCGCTTTATCACTACCCGAAGGAGTCTCAAAGCGGCTAACATTCTCCTTTCCCTTCCTCCCCCACAACAAACACTCTGTGAGGTGAGTGGGGCTGAGAGACTTCAAAGAAATGTGACTAGCCCAAGGTCACCCAGCAGCTGCATGTGGAGGAGCGGAGACGCAAACCCGGTTCACCAGATTATGAGTCTACCACTCATAATAGTAGCACCCGGTCTTCTTTTAAAGCCCTCAAGGTTGGTGGCCATCACGGCTTCTTGTGGGATCGAGTGCCACAGTTTAATGAGGACTTCCTTCCCCGCTTGCTTTCTTCTAACTTCTATTTTAAATAAGGTTCTTGCATATTGGGGGGGGGGGGGCTCCATTTATTCATGGCAGCCACCATTCCCCTCCCAGACGTCCCAGGATGCCAATGAAGGCTCCTCCTAGGTAACCCCAAAACCCTCTTGCTGTTAGAGTCTTTTTTTCGCTGAACTCCAATTCCTATCTACCCCAGAAGAAGATGATGATGATGAAGAAGAACCTGAAGCATATGTAACCTGAGGTACCACTGTATTCCAAAGACAAGTCATTGGCTGTGAATACGGGGTGGGGTGGGTGGCTCGGCTCACTTTCATTCTGATGGCATTTCATTTTGGCACTCACTCTTGTGCTGTTACCTTTGAACACTGAAGCAGAGCAGTAGCCAAATTCTGTGGAGACAGGGTCCAAGGAGGCGGGTTTAATTGTTGCAGCAATGTCACAAAGTGTAAGTAGCCTGCTATGTTTCAAGTTATTTAAGTTCTTGTTGTGCATTTATCCATCTAGTTATTTAAAAAAAAAAAACCCTCTCAAGGCAACCTGCAGCATCATAAAATGCGAAACAGCCGAAATCAGTTAAAAACAAAATTTCCCGAACATGTTCATCCAGCAATACTATCAAAAGGACAGATCCTGCCAACCAACCATTCCGAAATCTGAGCGTTTGACAGTGTCAGTTTGACAATATCACTCTCTTCAAACAGGCAGTTGAAATCTCACAATGGGAAATGCTGTTTGGAGGCAGAGAATTTGGAACAGAAGAAGAAGAAGAAGAGTTTGGATTTGATATCCCGCTTTATCACTACCCAAAGGAGTCTCAAAGCGGCTAACATTCTCCTCCCCCTTCCTCCCCCACAACAAACACTCTGTGAGGTGAGTGGGGCTGAGAGACTTCAAAGAAGTGCGACTAGCCCAAGGTCACCCAGAAGCTGCATGTGGAGGAGCAGGGAATCGAACCCGGTTCACCAGATTACAAGTCCACCGCTTTTAACCACTACACCACACTGGCGCGCCTTCAGACAGCACGGCCCCCATTCAGGGATGCTGCGAGCCCCTTCCTGCTGTGCATCTGGCGGCGGGCGGAAGGGTTAGGATTTGTTGCAGCTGCAATTGCCTCCTTTCCAAGCAAAACACGACGAGCCCAGCCACCAAATTGCAGGTCCCTTGGTCCTACTTGGACGTGCATCGACGCATCGGAACAGCTTCCTCTTCCTTTCTGGTTGATCTCAGAACCGAGAGGCAGGCAGAATTTAAGAGAATGCTGGGGGCTGTTTCCCCCCAAAAAACATGTATAAATAATTAAAGCGGAGGAACGGGCTGGAAATTATATATGACACCGGTGTATATGAGGCGCTTTTAATCTTTGGCATTAATTCTTTGCTCCGAGCGTTGGCAGTCAGCCTCGCCGAGGTTGGGGGTTTTTTGGGGGGAACCAGAAACCCACAACTTGGTGTCAGCCATTTGGGCTTCTCATCAGAGAAGCCCAAGTGCCAGAGACAAGCATGGACAAACCTTTCTGCTGACTTGGCTCAAACCCCCACGAAAGGGGATGAGGCAGCCAGGGAGAAAATTATATAGCTAGACCTTGGAGAACAAGCCGAGCGTGTACATACAAATTAGCATCTTAGCATGCCGTTGCCATTTGCAAATTAAGTTGTTGGGAGACGGGGGTTATTCACCAAAGGGAGACAGCATCAGGCGATGCCGTAGAACGCAGCTCTGAGGCGGCTCGGAGCCCGAGGCTACCAGGAGAAGGGAGTGTCGTAAAAATCTGTGTGCGCCGCAGCAAAAGGGAGAAATATAAACAGCTTAATGAGTTTGAATTAAAGTCATTTCATGTTGGAAATTTTAGCTGAAAACATAAATAAAACCGCACTTAATTTCAATCAAATTACAAAACCCAAAGTGTTAAGTGCTTTTGTATCATCACCTTGCCAGAGGTGGGATGGAAGGCAACAGGCGTTTTAAGGGTGGGCGTTGAGAGAAGAAGAAGAAGAAGAAGAAGAAGAAGAAGAAGAAGAAGAAGAAGAAGAAGAGTTTGGATTTGATATCCCACTTTATCACTACCCAAGGGAGTCACAAAGCGGCTAACATTCTCCTTTCCCTTCCTCCCCCACAACAAACACTCTGTGAGATGAGTGAGGCTGAGAGACTTCAGAGAAGTGTGACTAGCCCAAGGTCACCCAGCAGCTGCATGTGGAGGAGCGGAGACGCGAACCCGGTTCCCCAGATTACGAGTCTACCGCTCTTAACCACTACACCACACTGGCTTGCCACCACTGAAGGAAGAAGAATTTGGATTTGATACCCCGCTTTATCACTACCCGAAGGAGTCTCAAAGCAGCTCACAATCTCCTTTCCCTCCCCCCCCCCACAACAAACACTCTGTGAGGTGAGTGGGGCTGAGAGACTTCAAAGAAGTGTGACTAGCCCAAGGTCACCCAGCAGCTGCATGTGGAGGAGCGGAGACGCAAACCCGGTTCCCCAGATTACGAACGGGTGAAATGAATTTGGATATGCAGAAGATATTAAAAAATAAATTTAAGGAACCGCGGAAAAAGGGGTAAGGAAGTCAGACTTTGAAATGTTAAATTGACTGTAAAACTAATGAAATGTATAAACTTGAAAACTTATAAATAAAAGCTTTTTTAAAAAGAAAAGGAAAGAAACTGGAGCATATAGCAGAGGCTAAACTAAGACTAGGGCCAGTGTTTTGTAGTGGTTAAGAGCGGTAGTCTCGTAATCTGGTGAACCAGGTTCGTGTCTCCGCTCCTCCACATGCAGCTGCTGGGTGACCTTGGGCTAGTCACACTTCTCTGAAGTCTCTCAGCCCCACTAACCTCACAGAGTGCTTGTTGTGGGGGAGGAAGGGAAAGGAGAATGTTAGCCGCTTTGAGACTCCTTCGGGTTGTGATAAAGTGGGAGATCAAATCCAAACTCTTCTTCTTCTCTTCTAAGGCCTTGAAGTTCCACCTTCCATTCCCAGGAGCTGCACTAGCTAGACCCATGATTGGCTCTTGGGGATGAGTTCTGCCAGTACGCAGCAGCACAGCAGCCAATCCAAGGGCTGGGTTGGCTTCCCACATACCGTCCAGCTGAAAAATCAGAACGTGAGTCTTCTGGGAAGCGTTCCCAGATGAGTCATGTGACTCACACCCCAATCTTGCCCTGGAAAAGTGCTTTTGGGGGGGTGCAGATTGTGGCGCGAGACTGTGAGAGATTGCGGCACCCGAAATGGCCGCTGTGATTTTGCACGGAAATACGGGGTGCCCCAATTTCCCCGGGACGCTTGGCAGGTTATGCTCCCCCACAAAGAGGTCCCGCCATGCAATGGTAGCAGAATAAGGATAAGCAAAGGGTCTAGAGCAGGCATAGACAACCTTGGCTCTCCAGATGTTTTGGGACTACAATTCCCATCATCCCTGTTAGCTAGGGATCATGGGAGTTGTAGTTCCAAAACATCTGGAGAGCCAAGGTTGCTTATGCCTGGTCTAGAGGTTTACTGTTTGTTTGTTTGTTTGTTTGTTTGTTTGTTTGTTTAAAAAAAGACTGTAAGTTGAATATTCAGGGGAAAGGTCTGTTCTGAGTACAACTGAGTTGGATACACAACTCATTAACTTTTTAACTACCGAACCACAGCACCTGTCAGCACCAGGACTCAGCCTTTGAATATGTAGAGTAGCAGCAAATGGAGTTTGTGTGAGCATGCGCAGAGCTCCTTTTCCTCACCGCAGAGCAGTTCACCTACATAATCTGGGATTCAGCTGCAGGGAGGTTTAGGTAAAGGTAAAGGGACCCCTGACCGTTATGTCCAGTCGCAGATGACTCTGGGGTTGCGTGCTCATCTCGCTCTATAGGCCGAGGGAGCCGGCGTTTGTCTGAAGACAGCCTCCGGGTCATGTGGCCAGCATGACAAAGCTGCTTCTGGTGAACCAGAGCAGCGCACGGAAACGCCGTTTACCTTCCCGCCGGAGCGGTCCCTATTTATCTACTTGCACTTTAACATGCTTTCGAACTGCTAGGTGGGCAGGAGCTGGGACCGAGCAACGGGAGCTCACCCCGTCGCAGGGATTCGAACCGCTGACCTTCTGATCAGCAAGCCTGTGGTTTAACCCACAGCGGTTTAGCCAGCCCCTAATTCAAATCCAGCTGCTGAACTCCTCGCCATTGTCATGTTATTATCCTCAAATGATCAGATTGAAAGATTTCGCCTTAATTAGTGCCACCTTGTGTTGATAGCCAGTCTTGCATTCCAAATAGATTTCTAAAAAAGATAATGGAAATTTCAGTGGTACCTCGGGTTACGTACTTAATTCGTTCCGGAGGTCCGTTCTTAACCTGAAGCGTACTTGACCTGAAGCACCACTTTAGCTAATGGGACCTCCTGCTGCCGCTGCGCCGCCAGAGCACGATTTATGTTCTTAGCGGAGTTCTTAACCTGAAGCGTACTTAACCCAAGGTACCACTTTACTAGCATGTTGTTTTCACCCCATGTGACACCCTTAAATGGAATAAAAGTTTAAAGCTTCCCTCCCCTCCAGGATAAAAGCAATGAGGGTCGGGGAACTGCTAGCAGGCAAAAAATGGAGGGTACAGGTCAGACATCCTTCTTTCTTTCTTTCTTTCTTTCTTTCTTTCTTTCTTTCTTTCTTTCTTTCTTTCTCTCTCTCTCTCTCTCTCTCTCTCTCTCTCTCTCTCTCACACACACACACACACACACACACACACACACATTAGCAAATTGCTCCCACTGTGGCTGCATTTTGGGGGGAAAGGAAAATGATGCGCCACTTTAGTTCATGGGCTTCTAACCTCACAGCTGGACTACTGCAGTGTGTTCTGTGTGGAGCTTCCCTTGGAAGCTGCGGCTGGTCCAGAGTCTCACAACCGAGCTGCTGAGTTGTGGATGCACACATATTACACCTGTGCTGAGGGAACTGTCAAGCACAGTCAAGGTCATGTTGTTAACATATAGAGCCCTGAACTCCTCGGGAACAGCTGTTACTTGAACGACTGCCTATCTCTGTATAAACCTGCAAGTTCACTTAGATCACCGGGGGAAGTCCTGCTTGTGGCATCACACCCTGAAGAATATTATAGGATGGTGATCCCAAAACAGGCATTTTCTGCTCTTTCCTCTGTTCCATGGCACACCCTCCGCCTTGCCATAGATAAAGCAACAACCATTAGTGGCTTCAGCAGTCTGATAAAAAACCAGGGAACCAGGCAGAGGGCCTTCTCGGTAGTGGCGCCCGGCCTGTGGAACGCCGTCCCATTAGATGTCAAAGAAATAAACAACTACCTGACTTTTAGAAAACAGCTGTTTATGGAAGTTTTTAATGTTTGATGTTTTATCGTGTTTTTAATAATCTATTGGGAGCTGCCCAGAGTGGCTGGGAAACCCAATCAGATGGGTGGAGTATTATTATTATTATTATTATTATTAATAATAATATTCTTTTGGCCCAAGCTTTCCCCGACTTCTAAGATTGGACCTCTGAATCTATGTTTTGCTTGCTTTTATTTGTTGTTATATTGTTTTATTAGGCTTATGTTGCACTTGGGTTTTAACGGACATTGTTTTCAGCAATTTTCAAGTACTGCCGTCTATGAGCGGGGGAAAGCTTGGGGACAAAGCAGTCTACGCTGGCTGGCAGAGGCTCTCCAGGAGCAAAAACAGGAGGCATTCTCGGAAAATGCAGAGGGTCAAACCCGAGACTTCCTCTGCAAAGCTACAGCCCTACCTGGAGATGGTGGAGATTGGATTTCTGCATGCAAAAGCTGGATGCTCTAACTCTGAGCTATGGCCATTCTAGTGTTGCCACACTGTGGAGTCGACCCTGCCTTCAGGGCAGAGAAAGGCAGAAGTTTTGATTCTGGCTGAATTGAAGTGAACTAGAGCATCTGAAAAGGCTTTCAAAGGAGCTTAGTTTTAAGAATGTTGCCTTGCCTCCTTTGGAACTATATATGCCACACCCCTCATGCCGGTGCTGTGACACTGGGATGTGGCATGCCTGTTTTGCTTATTTCACAAGATGAATATTACCTCTTCATTACAATGAAACCTCAACATGGTTTACGAAAGAAAGAAATAGAACAGTAAAATTATCAGTAAAAAAAGAGACCCAGTTCAATCTATAGTATAAAGGTAAAGGTAAAGGGACCCCTGTCCATTAGGTCCAGTCACGGACGACTCTGGGGTTGCGGTGCTCATCTCGCTTTGCTGGCCGAGGGAGCCGGCATACAGCTTCCAGGTCATGTGGCCAGCAGGACTAAGCTGCTTCTGGCAAACCAGAGCAGCGCACGGAAACGCCATTTATCTTCCCGCTGCAGCGGTACCTATTTATCTACTTGCACTTTGACGTGCTTTCGAACTGCTAGGTTGGCAGGAGCAGGGACCGAGCAACGGGAGTTCACCCCGTCGCGGGGATTCAAACCGCCGACCTTCTGAAGCTGGAACAGGTCCAGAGGAGGGCAACCAAAATGGTCAAAGGCCTGGAAACGATGCCTTATGAGGAATGGCTTAGGGAGCTGGGTATGTTTAGCCTGGAGAAGAGAAGGTTAAGGGGTGATATGATAGCCATGTTCAAATATATAAAAGGATGTCATATAGAGGAAGGAGAAAAGTTGTTTTCTGCTGCTCCTGAGAAGAGGACACGGAGCAATGGATTCAAACTACAAGAAAGAAGATTCCACCTAAATATTAGGAAGAACTTCCTGACAGTAAGAGCTGTTCGACAGTGGAATTTGCTGCCAAGGAGTGTGGTGGAGTCTCCTTCTTTGGAGGTCTTTAAGCAGAGGCTTGACAGCCACCTGTCAGGAATGCTTTGATGGTGTTTCCTGCTTGGCAGGGGGTTGGACTGGATGGCCCTTGTGGTCTCTTCCAACTCTATGATTCTATGATTCTATGATCGGCAAGCCCTAGGCTCTGTGGTTTAACCCACAGCGCCACCCGCGTCCCATTAATCTATAGTATATATAGGGCCTAAATTTAGACTCTGGACTTAATGTTCTATTGCAGGGGTGGGGAACATGATCAAACTGGTTCCTTATTTCCCCTGTCCCTCCCCTTACCACCCCTTTTGTAAACTGCTTTGAGGTTTTATTGCAATCAAGCGGTATATAAATTTTGCAAAATAAGAATAGAAAGGATTTTAAGAAGTAGCATATCAGTTTAAACAGTCATGTGTCCCTATTTTCCAGGGACAGTTCCAGATTTACAAAAGCTATCCTGGTTTCTTATTCGATCCCAGAATGTCCCACTTTTCCTTACGATGCCACTATTTTCATTGGAGAAATGTTGGAGGGTATGGGCTCTCCCCCCCAAAAAAAAATTCCTGGGAAATGTAGTTTGTTAATGGTGCTGAGAGTGTTGTTAGGAGATTCCCTATTCCCCTCCTGGAGCTACAATTCAGAGTGGTTTAAAAGTCAATCGCTCTTCCCAGGGAACTGTTTGAAAGGTATCCTAACAACCGAAACCCAGCTCTCTATCAAAATTTGTATTTCTCCAAAGTCTGCTGTGCAATCCTCCAGCCAAAGCATGCATAAAAAACCCACACACAAGACACTAGGCGAAAGTGTGTGTCCAAAAACGCATGTCTCCATGAATGTAACATACAAAAATGCATGACGTTGGGGGGGGGGGGGAATTTCTTGCAAAATTGCATACAAAGATGCGCGTATTTCAAGAAATGCATAGACGATGAATACAATTATTATTATTTTGCCATTTTTAAAAATGCAAATGGATGCAGAAATGAATGGATATTAAGACTGTAAAAATAAGAAATGGACAGAAATGGAAAAATTTGTCTATTCAATGCCCCCTCTGTTTCTGCCAGTTTGGAACACATGCATGCCAGAGAGAGAGAGAGAGAGAGAGAGAGAGAGATGTATAATACAATGTTTGCCCAGCCTTGTCTGGCCTCCAAAGCAAATACCTAAACAGGCATTTTGTTTCGGAGTCCTTCGCTGGAAAATGGACAGGTTCTCCCCGCACCCAGTGTTGTTTGCAAGAGACTTCTCTGGCTGTTTGCTGTGATAGTAGGTAAAGGCACGCCACACAAGTAAACAGAGGAGGAGGAGGAAAATCACAAGTCTTCAACAGTAATGAAGATAATGAAAGAAGGCATTCAAATTCAGGAGGATGGGCTCGGCCGGATCTAGACATACGATACTCCTGAGCCGACCTCAACAATCATGTTCCCTTTGGAGTCTGTTTGTCTTTTTAATATGTCTTTCTGACGCCATAATGTCAAGAGTCGAAATGTCATTTCCCCGCCCTCGGTCATCCTTTGGTTTGTTAACTTTAATATAGGGCAGAGATGGGGAGCATGCGGACACTCTGGGACTCCATCTCCCATCAGCCTCAGCCGGCAGGGCTTATGACCTGGCATAGCAGGAGCTGTGGTCCAACAAAACCGGAGTGCCACAGGTTCTCAATTCACACTTTACCTGTCCGTGCATCCCATTAAGGAAGTAGGAAGAGCCCTGCTTGGATCAGACCAAATGTTCATTGTCAGGGAGCCAACAGGGAGAATAGGTGGTTCACAGGTCAGAGGAAGAGAGAGAAACACTCTGTTAGCTTACAGCTAGTTTCTTTATTGTGTGGACAGGAGGAATCCCCCAAACCCCAAGCGGCCCCCGAGCAGAATAATGACACAAGACAACATGCTATGGGATTAAAATTGACCACAACTTTATTAAGATTCAGATGTAGGGAGACCTTGGCTCAGGCATTGGGCGTCTATTCCTCCCAGCCCCCAGCCGGGGATCTGGGAGACTTCAGGGTTATCCAGAATGTGGGGATTGGGCTGGCTCTGGAGAACATACCGTGTTTCCCCTATTTTAAGACACCGTCTTATTTATTTTTTCCCCTCAAGAAAACGCACTATGGCTTATTTTGAGGGGATGTCTTATTTTTATTACGTAAGCCCAGCCCCGCCTTTTCCTTGGCGCCCTCCAGAACTGTGCCCATCACTATGGCTTATTTTCGGGGTACGGCCTATATTTCGCAAATGCGAAAAAATCCTGCTATGGCTTATTTTATGACTACGTCTGAAAATAGGGGAAACAGGGTATGTTCAAGCAGAAAGCCCGCCCCCCGTTTGCCGCCGCTAAAGGGGGGAAGCATTGACAACCTCTCGGCGTAAGGCCAGTGCCTCCCCCCAAGACCCCTTTAACGGGGAACCCTGGTATCGCCGCCACACAAGGGGGCGAGGGTCACCGCATCATGCCCCCCTCATTTATGAAGATAGACTAAAGGATTCCGCCCAAGGCCCGAAACCGCCAAAATTGTGACGTATTGCTACGGGAAAGGCAAAACCTGCCAATGCAGGAAAATTCCTTTTTGGCCCTTCAACAGCGACTTTGACGTAGCAGCACCTGCGTACCTGTGAAAAAGAGGTTAACCTGCAAAATAAGACTTAATTGAGGGAGTGGAGGGTGGGACAAGCTCTGGAGCCCGACTGACGCCTCTCAGGTAGCAACACCTTCTATTGTGTGGGCAGTGTGGTCCGTCCCCCTTACCTGGCCAATCCCCTGGCAACGCCTTCCCAGGCGGGATAGGGCACTTGGCTGAGGTAGGCAGAGACCTCCAGGTATCCAGCCTGGGGAGGAAGAGGTCAGTCCAAACTAACAGGAGCCGCAATGGGATTCAGGGGGCTGCACGCGACCACGCAAAAGTCACCCTCCATTTGATGTGGTGAGCAGTCATTAAGGAAAACCGAACAAGAGAACACACAGAGACTTCTAAAGGTTCTCGATGAAGCAGTTGTCCAGACTGGCTTGTAGCTCCCTCTTTACTCCCTAGCCCTCAGTGTCAGGTCCCTCCCGCTCTGTTCTTCTGCTACGGTGAGCTCCAAGGGACCCTTTCTGTGTCTTGCCTGTCTCTCTGCTTGGCAACATGCAACATACGCCTCATTCTAGGAGGTGTCAGCAGAGAAGCTGTCAGGGTGGCTCTGTGGGAGAACTGCAACGTCTGATTCCTTTCCCTGCACTTCCCAGAAAACCAACCTTCCCAAAACCTGGTACCCTCCAGACATTTTGGACTATGGCTCCCACCATCTGATTTCTGAGTTCTGAATAAAATCAGAGATCAGCTGGTGAGAGTTGCTTGTCCACCTGTCCAGAGGGCTCCAGGTTGGGACAGCTGCTGTGTACCAGAAGCACACATTCTCCAGGCGTGGATCCTTCTGAAGCCAAAACAGCAACCTCCACAGGCAAGTGGGAGAACTCTCAAGGGCCAGATCCAGCAGAGTTTGGATTTGATATCCCGCTTTATCACTACCCGAAGGAGTCTCAAAGTGGCTAACATTCTCCTTTCCCTTCCTCCCCCACAACAAACACTCTTTGAGGTGAGTGGGGCTGAGAGACTTCAAAGAAGTGTGACTAGCCCAAGGTCACCCAGCAGCTGCATGTGGAGGAGCGGAGACACGAACCCGGTTCACCAGATTACGAGTCTACTTTGGGGCTTGAGGTTCCCCACCCCTGACTTCACCCAACACTTTTGCAAGATGCTTTTATGAATAATTCCTCCTAAAAAAAGGAAACTAGGAATGAACAAGATGCACACCTGTTTCTTTAGGTACTTAGTCTCCTAATAGGCAGGTGGAACTGGCACTGATTCAGCTGCGACATAATATTCATTCTGCATTTCTAAGAAATCAGTCTTTCAGTGTGGCAACACCCAGACTTTGGAACTCCCTGGCCATCGACATCAGGCGGGCGCAATTGCTGTACACTTTTCAACACCTGCTAAAAACATTTTTGTTTAAGCAAACCTATCTAGATGTATAGAATATTGACTTGTGTTTTAAGCTGGCTTTTAGCTTATCATTGCTTTTAATTATCTTTGAATGTTTGAAATAGTTAACCATTTTTTACCCTCCAGGAGGGTTGCCATGTTCCCAAAAATGAAAATCCGGACAAAGTTGAGCTTTTGGGGGGGGGGGTAGTTTTTAGGCTTTTTAAAGGATTTGCCATTTTCAGAACCTGATTCCCCGAGCAGGAGAAACAAGCTTGTTCCCTGTTCCATGTGATAACTCCCATATCTCCTCTGTCTCTTCTTTTCCAGGCTCAACATACCCAGCTCCTTCAACTGTTCCTCATAAGGCCTGGTTTCCGGACCCTTGATAATTTTGGTCAAGTTTCTTGGCACACGTTCCAGCTTGTCAACATCCTTCTTAAATTGTGGTGCCCAGAACTGGACACAGTATTCCAGGTGTGGTCTGATCAAGGTGGAATAAAGGTAAAGGGACCCCTGACCATCAGGTCCAGTCGTGTCCAACTCTGGGGTTGCGGCGCTCATCTCGCTTTATTGGCCGAGAGCCGGCGTACAGCTTCCAGGTCATGTGGCCAGCATGACAAAGCTGCTCCTGGCGAACCAGAGCAGCGCACGGAAATGCTGTTTACCTTCCCGCCAGAGCGGTTCCTATTTATCTACTTGCACTTTGACATGCTTTTGAACTGCTAGGTGGGCAGGAGCTGGGATGGAGCAACAGGCGCTCACCCTGTCGCAGGGATTCAAACCGCCGACCTTCTGATCAGCAAGCCCTAGGCTCTGTGGTTTAACCCACAGCGCCACCTGGGTCCCTTTCAAGGTGGAATAGAGTGGTACTATTACGTCCCTTTATCTGGACACCTAAACTTCTGTTGGTGCAGCCTAGAATAGCATTCCCTTTTTTTGCTGCTGCATCACACTCATGGCAGTTTCCTCTGTTCCTTTATCAAGTTTTATCTTGGATGTTTCTCTGGGGATGGGCCATAGGTCAGTGGTCGAGCATCTGGTTTGCATGCAGCCTATCCCAGCTTCAATCAATGACATCTACATGCAGGATAGTCAGTGGCAGTTAGTGTAGAGCAGGCACGTCCAACAGGTAGATCACGATCTACTGGTAGATCGCAGGGTGTTCCTGGTAGATCTCTGGTCCCTCAGGGATCTCCTTCCCAAAAAAATAAAGACTAAAAAAAGAATAAAAAAGCTCAACAACTTTGGCTTCCTATCAAAAAAGTGGATAATCAGATTAAGGTCCACCATCAGACTGCGGATTCAGGACCCTCAACTGTGTTTTATATACCGGTAATTGACATTTTATTATGTTCTGCATATATCACAATGCTCATTTGGTTTCATTCATTCATATATTCAGTTTTATTCATACACTTGCTTCCTAAGATAAAGCTCAACAACTTTGATCCATCCAACGACAATGGGTAGATCACTGCCAATTTTTTTATACTGTGAGTAGATCGCAGTCTATTGGGAGTTGGACGTCCCTGGTGTAGAGACAATACCAAGGCAGATGGATCAATGGTCTAACTCAGTTTAAGGCAGCTTCATATTCAGAGATGGGCTCCGTGGTAGAGCCTTTGCCTTGGATGCAGAAGGTCCCAGGTTCAATCCCAGGCATCTCCAGGTAGAGTGCGGAAGAGAATTTCAGAAGCAGCACCTGCAAGCTAAGGTGGCAATTGAGCAAGAAGGCTGGAATTCTTCACCATGAATTGAAGGTGAACATGAAGAAGGATCATCTGAATTTTCTCCAAGCAGAGGACCAATTTTTCAGTACTTTCTTGAAGCAACGGTACAGCTTCTTTCTTAGGAGAAGGGCTATAGCCAGGGGTGCCAGCTTGAATAAAATAGGGGGGCAGGTAAGCCCCGTCCCACATAATCGATCATATGATGGGGTGTACCCACACCATTTGAATGGCAATGGCCATCAACTTAGGGAGGGGTCCCATCAAATATTTTATTGGGAGGCCAAAGGGAGCTCGGCCCCTAGGAGTTGGCTCCTATGGCTGTAGCACTGAGGCAGATCATCTGCTTGGCATGCAGAAGGTTGGAGCTGGTGAGCGAGATCGACCAATGGTCTCAGTAAAAGGCGGCCTCCTGTGTTCCTAGGGACAGCAGGAGGAACCACAGCTGAGTTATCTCCCATCACACAAAGGAAGAGTCTTCTCCGGCTTTGGAGCTGATGATCCTCCTTAATTTCCCTGCTTCCTTGCATGGTGAAAAGTTCAAGCCAGGCTCTCCTGGGAGCTTCTCTAGATGACACCCCATAAATGTAAAGCTCTGTCCGTGAAAGTTGATTCTACCAGTCCCGAGCAATCGCTTGGAGAAGGAAGACGCCCAGGGAAGGGCCAAGAAGTTAAAACATCGCCGGGTCTGTCTCCAAGGAAGCCCTGGCTCCCTTCCATATGGCATTTTCCACAGGGCTTAAGCTGGAAAAAGAGAAATCGATGTAACACTTTTATCTCATTAAAAGCCCGCCTTCCCATAAGCCGCGGAATGAGAGCCCTGAGCAAATGGGCAAAGCCTTGTTATTCTGAGCCGGGCATAGCACTGGGGAAGAAGAATTTGCACACAGGTGGGGGCTGGAATCCAAGAGATTGGTGGGGGTGGGTGGCAGAGGGGAACGGGTCATAGGCAAAGAACAAGGCGGGGTAATCTTACACCTGGCAGAGGATTTGAGGAGAACTAAACCCACACAGCCCTACGGCAAGTCGGAGCAACGCTGGAAATATCAGCCCAAGTTCGTGCAATCGTCAGAGTTATGGGGCAGAGGGCGATTTATGAGCCATGCCCAGCAATTATTACCAACAGAGTTCAAGGGGGCTGTTTTGGTAAAGGGTGTTGATTCCCTACTTAGAGGGGACCATTTTTCGCCCTGTAGCGCAACAGGGGAGGGGAAGAAGTGTATTGGGGGGGGGATCAGCAGAGGGAGGCGATCGGAGCACAAAGAACAATGACTCCAGCTGCTTTTCACACGCAAGTGAAACACCAGAAGCACATTGTGTGTGTCTGTGTGTGCTTCCAGATTCCATATTGCGATGTCTCTGGCAGTGACCCTCTGCTCTGAATTTCAAGGTGGTTATTTGTTTACTTTGATGCATTCAGATCTTCATAGGTGGCCCACTCATATAAATATCAAAAAAGGGGGGGGAACACTGCACAGGAAAATATGCAGGGCAATAATTTATTTTTTTTAAACCGATCTTACAAAATGGCTCTCTCACCTTAAGTTAAAACTATCGACCAAAATCAATTAGTGCTTATTAATTCCAATGGGTTTACTCTGAGCAGGATGAGAATTTGCTACAATCCAACATCCATATTCTAATTATAGAAATACAATGCATCTCATTGCAGCGAGAGCAACTGTACTTGAAACTGGTCTTAGACCAGACACGCCTTCAAAAGAGGATGCCTTCAAGGAAAGGATTGCTCTCTGCGAAACAGTGCACACGGCCAGCCCCACCAGGGCCTCTGGAGATACCACTAAGAAGGCCTTGCTCTTTGTGGAGGCCACTCTCATTTCTCCCAAGGAGAACCCTATTGGCTGATATTAAGCTTAGGTAGCTTCATAGCAGGATGGAGACAATCCCTGAAATACCTGTGACCGAGACCATGTAGGTCAGGGCTGGGGAACCTGTTGCCAGTGTGGTGTAGTGGTTAAGAGCGGTAGACTCGTGATCTGGTGAACCGGGTTCGCGTCCCCACTCCTCCACATGCAGCTGCTGGGTGACCTTGGGCTAGTCACACTTCTTTGAAGTCTCTCAGCCCCACTCACCTCACAGAGTGTTTGTTGTGGGGGAGGAAGGGAAAGGAGAATGTTAGTCGCTTTGAGACTCCTTCGGGTAGTGATAAACACTCTGTGAGGTGAGTGGGGCTGAGAGACTTCAGAGAAGTGTGACTAGCCCAAGGTCACCCAGGAGCTGCATGTGGAGGAGCGGAGACGCGAACCTGGTTCACCAGATTACAAGTCTACCACTCTTAACCACTACACCACACTGGCTCCCAAGCATACACCCTCAGACCAACCATGGGCAGACATCTTGGCTGCCTCACTTCATGAGGGAGACTCAGAAGGCCCACCTTCCCTTCCACCTCCTGCTCTATCAGACGACCCACAAGCCCGGCCGCTTTCCGCAAGCCCCACCAGTCTCCTCCAGGCCTTCTGTCAGCAGTTCACTAAGTCACTCCTTGCCTTCAGCGCTCTGACAACTTCACCTCGTACACCCACTTCACTGAGAGAGACGATTCCCAGTAAAAATATTTAAACAGCTCCTTCTGAAAACACCAGGAGATTAATATCTGGCACGTGCGTGGCTCAGTCAAGACATCTCTGCAGGGGAAGGGAGCTAGCAAGTTTTTTTGGGGGGGGGGAGGTCCTACACACTGCATCCCACCTTGAGAATAGACTAGCACCTCTCCAGAATACTCGATGAGAGTTCTCATCATGTCCGCCCATTACAATGGTTTCCACCTGTCTGCAACACTGAGGAACCCAATTGATGTATCTCTGGCAGAAACCCTTCCCTCAGTCAAATAAGGTCTAGTTTCTTTCTATCTTTTAGTGCTTAAGGTTAGTCCCTTCTTCCTGCACCATCACATCGTCAGAGGAAATGGAGCACTTTCCGGGAAACCTGTAAAAGCACGTTTAAGAAACAGTGAATGGAACAACAATTAAGATTTAGGGTTGCGCTTGCCCACAAAGCATCTCCGGCTAAGATTCCCTTGCAGAAAAAATCCAAATGGATCTTCTCTTTGGATTGGCCAAATCTGGGAGGCTGTTGGGTTTAGGGATTTAGGAAGTGAGGTCTGCAACAAATTGTTGCAGTGTATCCTCTCTCACACAACCTTCCAAAGGTAAAAGGTAAAGGACCCCTGCACGGTTAAGTCCAGTCAAAGGCGACTATGGGGTTGCGGGGCTCATCTCGCTTTCAGGCCGAGGGAGCCGGCGTTTGTCTACAGACAGCTTTCCGGGTCATTTGCCCAGCAGGACTAAACCGCTTCTGGTGCAGCAGAACACCATGATGGAAGCCAGAGCGCATGGAAATGCTTTTTACCTTCCCACCGCAGATGTACCTATTTATCTACTTGCACTGGAGTGCTTTTGAACTGCTAGGTTGGCAGGAGCTGGGACAGAGCAACGGGAACTCACGTGGGGCTTCAAACCGCCGACCTTCCAATCAGCAAGCCCAAGAGGCTCAGTGGTTTAGACCACAGCACCTGGAGGGGGAGAGCAATGACAACCTCTCGGCATATGGCCAATGCCTCCCCCCAAGACCCCTTTAACGGGGAACTCTGGTATCACCACCACAAGGGGGCATGGGTCACCGCCTCACGCCCCCTACCCCATTTAGGAAGATAGACTAAAGGATTCCGCCCAAGGCCTGAAACCGCCAAAGTTGTGACGTATTGCTACGGGAAAGGCGAAACCTGCCAATGCAGGGACATTCCTTTCCGGCCCTTCAACACTGGCCTTGACGTAGCAGCACCTGCATACCTGTGGTAAAGAGGATAACCTGCAAAATAAGACTTAATGGAGGGAGTGGAGGGTGGGAGAAGCTCTGGAGCCCAACTGACGCCTCCCAGGTAAGCTACACCTTCTATTGTGTGGGCAGGGTTGTCCCTCCCCCTTACCTGGCCAATCCCCTGGCAACGCCTCCCCAGGTGCGATTGGGCAATTGGCAGAGGTAGGCGGAGACCTCCAGGTATCCAGCCTGGGGAGGATGAAGCCAGTCCAAACTATCAGGAGACGCATTGGGATCCAGTGCGTGACCATTCAAAAGTCACCCCCCCCCCCCAATTTGATGTGGGGAGCGGTCATTCCAAGCGGAGAGCCACCTTAGTCATCCTTGTCAGCAGCTTTTCACACAGCACAAATCCCCCAGTGCCACCGGCACCAGATCCGTTTGCATAGCGGGAGAAGCCATAAAATCTAATATGAAACTTTAGTCCTCGCTTCAGCTGTTGGTGGCTCTAATGGAAAGAGTGTCGTGTCTTAATTATAGCAGGCCTGCCTACCCATTACAGGGGTTGATCCTTTGGGGGTGTGGGAGAATGAGAACATCTGGCCTCCAGAGTTGAGACTGGCAGCTGAGCAATAAAGTGAGTGAGTTGCGGTGGAGAGATTGGACAACAGCATCCACAAAAGGCACACCTGTATGAAATAGGAATGGTTGCACGTGTGGCAAGTGCAGGTGTGTCTGTAAGAGCCCATTCGCAGGATGTGGCTCCTTTTCCGAAGGAGCACATCCCGCAAACGATTTGGTGTCACAATCAAGACCTGCGACAAAGGTTTGCAGCATGAAGGGCCCCTATTCAGGGTGACAGGGATGGTGCCAAATCCAGTCACCCCTTGCCCCCATGTCTGAAAACAGCACATGGGAACATGAGCAAATAACAGCAGAGTCCACTCTGTGCAAGAATCAAAGTAAAACAGGTCGCAGGTTTCTTCAGTACAGTCGTACCTTGGTTCTCGAATTCAATTCGTTCCGGGGGTCCGTTTGACTCCCGAAACGGTTCAAAAACCAAGGCGCGGCTTCCGATTGGCTGTGGGAGCTTCCTGCACTCAAGCTGAAGCTGTGGAAGCCATGTCGGATGTTCGGCTTCCAAAAAACATTCGCAAACCAGAACACTTACTTCCGGGTTTGTGACGTTTGGGAGCCGATTTGTTCAACAACTAATAATAATAATAATAATAATTTATTATTTATATCCCGCCCATCTGGCCGGGTCTCCCCGGCCACTCTAGGCGGCTTCCAGCATACATTAAAATACATAAACATGTTACAGATTAAAAACTTCCCTGAACAGGGCTGTCTTCAGGCATCTTCTAAATGTCAGATAGTTGTTAGTACCTTTGACTTCTGCTGGGAGGGCGTTCCACAGGGTGGGCGCCACTACCGAGAAGGCCTTCTGCCTGGTTCCCTGTAGCTTTGCTTCTCGCAATGAGGGAACCGCCAGAAGGCCCTCGGCACTGGACCTCAGTGTCCGGGCTGAACGGTGGGGGTGGAGACGCTCCTTCAGGTATACAGGACCGAGGCCGTTTAGGGCTTTAAAGGTCAGCACCAACACTTTGAATTGTGCTCGGAAACGTACTAAGGCATTCAACTACCAAGGTACCACTGTAATAGTTTTAAAGGTAAAGGGACTCCTGACCATTAGGTCCAGTCGTGGACGACTCTGGGGTTACAGTGGTCATCTAGCTTTATTGGCCGAGGGAGCCGGCGTACAGCTTCTGGGTCATGTGGCCAGCATGACTAAGCCACTTCTGGCGAATCAGAGCAGTGCACGGAAACACCGTTTACCTTCCCGCCGGAGTGGTACCTATTTATCTACTTGCACTTTGACGTGCTTTCGAACTGCTAGGTTGGCAGGAGCAGGACCAAGCAACGGGAGCTCACCCCATCACGGGGATTCGAACCGCTGACCTTCTGATCGACAAGCCCTAGGCTCTGTGGTTTAACCCACAGCACCACCTGCTTCTTACTGAGGCTTTAAAGCATGCAGAAACTTACTGGATCCTCAGTAAGGCACACACACACAAAAAACTTTGCTCAGAGAGCATGTCCAGTTACAAAAGCCAAAAACAAACACTACATACAGAAACAAAAGAAGAGAACAGAACGAAGCGAAACTGCCCAGCAGGCAGGAGTATATATCACCCACTGAGGCAGTGACCTTGAGTCTCACATGACTAGATAAAGGCCAGCTGCAGGCTTGTTCTATTGTGAACACGCTAGAAAGTTCAGGAAGGTTCTAGTAGATTCTAGTGAATTCTGCATCCATAAGACTTCCATCCCTGCCACAGGGTTCTAGCCAGCCAGGCTGCTTTCCAGGATATTCCATATCATTACCTCCCTGGTTTTTCACAAGAAGAACCTGGCTGCTGGATCAGGCCAAAGGCCCATCTAGTCCAGCATCCTTTTCTCACAGCGGCCAGCCAGTTGCCCATGAGAAGCCCACAAGAGCTCTCTCCCCACCTGTGATTCTTAGCAACTTGTATCCAGAGCCATGTTGCCTCTGACAGTGGAGGTAGAACAATAGCCATTGCGGCTGGTAGCCATTGTTAGCCTTGTCCTCTGTGAAATTGTCCGCACCTCTTTTAAGCCATCCAAGTTGGTTGCCATCCATCACCACAGTCTTCAAGAGACTGTTTGAGCTTTCATCGTGTGGTGACTGGCTGTGGTTAGGATTTTTTTCTGTGCTGGTGCCTTAGGGCGTTTGATGCTACAAGTGTTTGAAATATTTTCGTTCTGTTTTTCTTCCTTCTAATTTGTGTTCATTCTGTTTCAATAGAGTAGTGGGCATGGCTGGAGCAGTGTACTGATAATGTGATGGTAGATCTCTAGGTCAGGGGTTAGCAACCTTTTTCAGCCATGGGACGGTCCATGGACCGTCCCTCAGACCATGTGGTGGGCTGGAGTATATTTTGAAAAAAAACATGAACGAATTCCTATGCCCCACAAATAACCCAGAGATGCATTTTAAATAAAAGCACACATTCTACTCTTGTAAAAACACGCTGATTCCCGGACCGTCCGTGGGCAGGATTGAGAAGGCGAATGGGCCGCATCCGGCCCACGGGCCTTAGGTTGCCATAGATCAAAATTAGAAACCCCTGCACCCTGAGATTAGCCTGCTGGCTTGTGGAAGAGACCTGGAATGGATTTTTGTATTGAGAACTGTGAGCTCAGAGGGGTGGCTGTAGCTGAATGGTAGAACCAGGGAGGCACAACCATTAGGTGGTGTGAGGCTGTTGCAAGAGCTCCCAAGCCTGCCTGTGGAGAAGCGGTGCCAACATCTGCATCAATTTCATGCAAGACCTCGCCGAATCTGGGCGAGATCTCACCTGAAATCACATGAGATCTTGTGCAGCATGAGAGGTTTTGCCTGAAATCAGCAAGATCTCACCCCAAATTGGCACCAATCCCAGCGATGCTGTTCCACTGGCAGTGGGCATAGCTGTTAACCCTTCCTTTTTTTGGCAGGAAACTCCCTTACTCCAATGCCGTTTCCCGCTGCTATCCCGGATTGTTGATATCCCTTAAATTTCCCGGATTTCAAAGGAAGCAGCTCCTCTCCCTCCCTGCTGGCCAGGGAGGCTCCTCAGCTGCGTTGCTCGGCTGCCAATAAGGAGTCTGAGACCGACTGGGGGTGGAGCTTGCATGCCTTGTGCAGCCAGACCCTCACACCCAATCAAACAGCCAGCCTGCCTGCCGTCTACACGCTCGCTCTTTCGCTCACCCGTTGGCGCGCAGCCTCTGGAGCGCAGGGTGGCGAGGCTACTTGGTGCCATTGCACCGCCCTCGCGACATCCCTTATTTTCAAATCCGAAAGTTTGAAAAAAATCCCTTATTTTCAAATCCGAAAGTTTGGAAAAAATCCCTTATTTTCAAATCCGAAAGTTTGGGAAAAATCCCTTATTTTCAAATCCGAAAGTTGACAGCTATGGCAGTGGGGCAGGCAGTGCAGGTTGCAGTTGCAACGAAAGGGCAGGGAGGCATTTCTACTTTGCCTCATGCAGCAAAGCAGGACGTGCCACCCCTGGGAAGAACACCTGCTTTGCAGGTAGAGGGTCCCAGTTTCAGCCCACAAAATCTCCAGGTGCAGATGGGAGGGTCTCTGTGCCTGAAACCCTGGAGCAGGCACCCCCAACCTTTGGCCCTCCAGATGTTTTGGACTACAATTCCCATCATCCCTGACCACTGGTCCTGTTAGCTAGGGATCATGGGAGTTGTAGGCCAAAGCATCTGGAGGGCTGCAGGTTGGGGATGCCTGCCCTGGAGCATCTTTGCCAGTCAAAGTACACAATACTGAGCTAGATGAACCAATGGCGTGGCTCAATATAAGGCAGCTTCTTCTTTTCCAATCTTCCATTGTGGACAATAGATCATTATGCATTTTTCTGAAGAAGAAAAGTCTTTTCTCTGGTAGGAGAATGTAAAAATAGAACACAGTTCCTCAGAGCACCCAGCCTTCTTCTCTAGGCGGGTATAGAATCTCCTTCACTTGTCCGTGTTGTGCAACTGTAAAGGATGAGACGAAATCCGTGCATTTCAGACACTGACGGACGATTTGATTTGATCCCATCCAAAAAAAGTCAATGGGCTAGATCCGTCAAAATATTGACGCCGCTGAACTGCGTTAACTGCCTTCTTCAGAAAGCTGTGCCTGCAGAGAAAAGCTCAGATAATCAGCAAACCAGTTGCTTAAGTCCCTCATTTCACAAATACAATACAGAATGAGTCCCTCGGCGCTGGAAGGCTGCAGAGGTTAAACACTTAGTTCCGGTACATAAAGTTTATATTCAGTCACATACTAAGGGAGGGAAGGAGAGAAGAACGCCCTTCAACCTAATCTATATTCTGCTTATGTTCAGGAGACAGACTGGGGATTGACAGAACAGCAGCAATGTTGACTTAGGCCACATTCACCCCATACATTTAAAGCACTATGAATGCCACTTGGAACAGCTATGGCTTCCCCCCTCCAAGGAATTCTGGGAACTGTAGTTTGTTAAGGGTGTTAGGAAGCTCCTATTCCCCTCAGAATGCTGTAATGCCTGGAGTTCCCTGTGAAGAAGGATAGGTTGTTAAACCACTCCGAAAAGAGGATTACACAATTTCATGGAGAACGAGGCTATCAACGGTTACAAGCCACAATGGCTACGGTCTACCTCCAATGTCAGAAGCAGTTGTTGGGAATCTCAAGTGGGGCCATTGCAGTCAGGTCTTGCCTGCAGGCATCCCATGGGAATCTGGTTGGCCACTGTGAGATAATAATAATAATAATAATAATAATAATAATAATAATAATAATAATAATAATTTATTATTTATACCCAGCCACTCTGGGCGGCTTCCAGCAAAATATTAAAATACAATAATTCATCAAATAATAAAAGTTTCCCTAAACAGGGCTGCCTTCAGGTGTCTTCTAAAAGTCAGATAGTTGTTTATTTCCTTGACATCTGACAGGAGGGTGTTCCACAGGGTGGGCATCACTACCGAGAAGGCCCTCTTCCTGGTTCCCTGTAACCTCTCTTCTCGCAGTGAGGGAACCGCCAGAAGGCCCTCAGCGCTGGTTCTCAGTGTCCAGGCTGAACGATGGGGGTGGAGATGATCCTTCAGGTATCCTGTGCCGAGGCTGTTTAGCACTTTAAAGGTCAGCACCAACACTTTGAATTGTGCCCGGAAACGTACTGGGAGCCAATGTAGGTCTTTCAGGACCGGTGTTATGTGGTCTCGGCGGCCGCTCCCAGTCACCAGTCTTGCTGCCGCATTCTGGATTAGTTGCAGTTTCCGGGTCACCTTCAAAGGTAGCCCCACGTAGAGCGCATTGCAGTAGTCGAAGAGAACAGGATGCTGGACTAGATGGGCCATTGGCCTGATCCACAAGGGCTCATCTTATGTTCTTACAGTTCCCTTAAAAGATGTTGATTTGGCCCACGCCCTTGCATGAACGTTTGACCTATGCGGAGTGTGGAAGTTGGAGAACTTGGGAGCTCCACAGGATTGGAGGAGGCTCTCTCATGAGACTTCATCAGGAGCAGCTAAGACGCATCTCCATTTCCATTAATGGAAGGGGGGAACTGCTTTGAAGCTGACAGTAGGGTAATTATGGGAGCAATCAGCGAGGGGCGTTGCGGCACTTAATTAAGGTTTGCAAAGGGCGTTGAGCTTCTAAGCATGAAAGCTGCTACATATGTATCATGATGTTGTTATTACTGCAGAGCAATGATCAAAGGGGCAGAACCTCAAGTTTAGATAAGCACCCTAGAGCTGTTTCTCTAAGGATCAGCTGAACCTCCTGGGTCTAGACATTGAGGCTGGGAGTCCAAGAAAACAAGGCACCTTAAGTTATAAAAATCCACCAGTTTCAGGGTGCGCCTTTGTCAGGTGGCACCAAACAAAGGAAAATCGCTTTCTTGCCATTGATTTGGTTTGCACACCATCCGTAAAATCATATTGTTACACGACACCCCAACCTCTCAGTGGTGAGCGACTTCCAGGGGTTCCAGGCTTCGGTTTCCTTGGTCAGCAGAGACTGTGGTGTCTTTAGGATATATGGTTTTATTTACACATATATATCACCTGAGCATAAGATAGAGGGGCTCGTAGCATTAACACCCCAAAAGATATTGCTTCTCTGTTAGTCGCAGCTTTGGCTCCAGTACGGAGCAAGCAGGTCGCTGTGTCTCCAGCTTCTAGCATGCTCCCAGCCCATTTCTCACAGTCTCTCTGCCAACTCTTCTCCTACCTAGCAGGGAGGTGACGGGGAGAGACCCACCCATTCATTCTATGGCACAGGGCAGCTCTTCTGGTAATCTCACATTAATCTCAGGGTCGTGAGTTTGAGCCCCATGTTGGGTGAAAGATTCCTGCATGTTGCTCCTCATGGTCCCTTCCATGACCTGGTCCCTTCCAACTCTATGGTCCCTTCCAACTCTATGATTCTAAAGCATTAGGGGAAGAGCTGCAGCTCAGCAGTTAGAGCATCTGCTTTGCATACAGAAGCTGTTGATATAATAATAATAATAATAATAATAATAATAATATACCCCGTCCATCTGGCTGGGCTTCCCCAACCACCCTGAGTGGCTCCCAACAGAATATTAAAAATACGGTAAAACATCAAACATTAAAAACTTCCCTAAACAGGGCTGCTTTCAGATGTCTTCGAAAAGTCAGATAGTTGTTTATTTCCTTGACATATGATGGGAGGGTGTTCCCCTGCCTGGTTGCCTGTTACCTTGCTTCTCGCAGTGAGGAAGCCGCCAGAAGGCCCTCGGCGCTGGACCTCAGTGTCCGGGCTGAACGATGGGGGTGGAGACGCTCCTTCAGGTATACTGGACTGTTTAGGGCTTTAAAGGTCAGCACCAACACTTTGAATTGTGCTCGGAAACGTACTGAGAGCCAATGTAGTTCTCTCAGGACCGGTGTTATACGGTCTTGGTGGCCGCTCCCAGTCACCTGTCTAGCTGCCGCATTCTGGATTAATTGCAGTTTCTCGGTCACCTTCAAAGGTAGCCCCACGTAGAGCGCATTGCAGTAGTCCAAGCGGGAGATAACTAGAGCATGCTCTAGCCTTGCAACCAGGAAAAGCAATGCGATATTCCCCACCTCCAAGTGCATCCACAGTCAGACCGTTAATCCCACTGGGATCTGACTGGCATCTTTCTGAGTTGCTCCCTCAGTCCCATACATGGAGCTCATTTCACTTTGCAAATAAAGGCCGGAAGCAGCCACTTGGCCCAACGAGCCGGGCTCCTTCACGCTTATCTGGGGGCCTCCTCCCTGCCTTTGTCTTCGGGGCTCACAAATCCTTCTGCTGTCCTCATAAAAGTGTCCGAGCTGTCTCTTAAAACCCATTCGAGTTATTTGTTTAAGTGACCTATCTTGGCAAGTATTCCCTGTAAAGCACTCTCGACTACTAAAGCTTGCCCTGTCAAGGCCTCCAGTTTATCTTGGAAGCGGCTTCTAGTTTGCTCCCCAGAAGGGGGCTGTGATCTGGACCCAACAAGAAACAGGACGATAGAGGCTCAGATAAGAAAGGATTAAAGGGCAGGGGAAGGGGAGGAGGGAAAACTCTCTACAGGCTGGGAGGAAAACCAGCAATGCCTCCTCAGTCATTTATATTTACCCTCTTGTTCCCTCAGAGCCTAAGAAGAGTGTGCTGGATCAGGCCCAAAGCCCATCTAGTACAACATCCTTTTCTCACAGCAGCCAAGCAGATGCCTTTGAGACACATTCAAATGGAGGGCTGTTCTACTAAACATAGTGGGGCAACTCCTCTGTGAGGAAAAGTTGCAGTATTTGGGCCTCTTTTGTTTAGAGAAAAGGCAAGTAAAAGGTGACATGAGGGAAATGTATAAAAGCATGTCTGGCCTGGAGGAAGCGGGTAGAGAAAAGTCTTTCTGCTTCTCTCATGACACTAGAACTCAGGGACATATAACATACCCGCCAACATTTCTTTGATGGAAATAAAAAGGTAAAGGGACCCCTGACCATTAGGTCCAGTCGCAGACAACTCTGGGGTTGCGGCACTCATCTCGCATTATTGGCCGAGGGAGCCGGCGTACAGCTTCCGGGTCATGTGGCCAGCATGACAAAGCCGCTTCTGGCGAACCAGAGCAGCGCACAGAAACGCTGTTTACCTTCCCGCCGGAGTGGTACCTATTTATCTACTTGCACTTTGACGTGCTTTTGAACTGCTAGGTTGGCAGGAGTAGGGACCGAGCAACGGGAGCTCACCCCATCACGGGGATTCAAACCGCCGACCTTCTGATCGGCAAGCCCTAGGCTCTGTGGTTTAATTTGTGGTTTATTTGCTGGAAATAGGGATGTCCTATTCAATAATAATAATAATAATAATAATAATAATAATAATAATAATTTTATTTATATGCCGCCCATCTGACTGCTTGCCCCAGCCACTCTGGGCGGCTTCCAACATATACCATATTTTTCGCTCTATAACGCGCACTTTTTCCCTCCTAAAAAGGAAGGGGAAAAGTCTGTGCGCGTTATGGAGCGAAGCCACCAGCGTGGGAGGAGCGGAGGACGAGAAAGCAGCCTGAATTCGGGCTGCTTTCCCTTCCTCCGTCGCCCCCGCCAGCGGGGGAACAGCGGAGGACGCTGCTTTCCTCTCCTCCGTCGCCCCCGCCAGTGGGGGAGGAGCGGAGGACGAGAAAGCAGCCTGAATTCGGGCTGCTTTCCCTTCCTCCGTCGCCCCTGCCAGCGGGGGAACAGCGGGGGACGAGAAAGCAGCCCGAATTCGGGCTGCTTCTCCCTCCTCCGTGGCCACCGCCAGCGGGAGAAGGGCCGCTTCCTCTCTCTCTCTCTTTCCCTCTCACCCCTTCCTTCCTTCCTTCCTTCCTTCCTTCCTTCCTTCCTTCCTTCCTTCCTTCCTTCTTTCTTTCCTTCCTTCCTTCCTTTCCTTCATTCTTTCTCTCTTCCCTCCCAGCTTTTTAGAGGAGGAAAACCAGGAAAAAAATTTTTCCCTGGTTTTCCTCCTCTAAAAACGAGGTGCGCGTTATGGTCTGGTGCGCGTTATGGAGTGAAAAATACGGTATAAAAGCATAATAAAACAGCAGACATTAAAAAACTTATCTATACAGGGCTGCCTTCAGGTGTCTTCTAAAGGCTGTTCAGTGGAACCTCGGTTTTCGAACGTAAACCTTTCCGGAAGTCTATTTGACTTCCAAAATGTTCGAAAACTGAAAATCAAAGGGCTGTCAGCAAAACGAACAGTGAAAATGGAAAAACGTGCCACGGAAGCCGTTCAACTTCTGAGGCGCGTTCGAAAACGGAAGCATTCACTCCTGGGGTTTCGGCATTCAGCTTCCGAAACATTTAGCAGCCGAGACATTTGAAAACAGAGGTTTGACTATATGGTTAACGTAACTCCTTGGCTCGGGGGGGGGGTCTGATAATTCCATAGCCTCCAATGAAAATAGGGGTGTTCTATCATACCCTCCCTCCTTCATGGATCACTATCATGTCGTGGCGAAGGAGCTTGAATAACTCAGAGAAGCTATGAAATTAAAAGATGCCTGATTCTTGGGAGAAAAGCGATGACAAACCTGGACAACATCTTAAAAAGCAGAGACATCACCTTGCCAACAAAGGTCTGTATAGTTAAAGCTATGGTTTTCCCAGTAGTGATGTATGGAAGTGAGAGCTGGACCATAAAGAAGGCTGATCACCGATGAATTAAGGCTTTTGAATTATGGTGCTGGAGGAGACTCTTGAGAGTCCCATGGACTGCAAGAAGATCAAACCTATCCATTCTGAAGGAAATCAGCCCTGAGTGCTCACTGGAAGGACAGATCCTGAAGCTGAGGCTCCAATACTTTGGCCACCTCATGAGAAGAGAAGACTCCCTGGAAAAGACCCTGATGTTGGGAAAGATGGAGGGCACAAGGAGAAGGGGACGACAGAGGACGAGATGGTTGGACAGTGTTCTCGAAGCTACCAACATGAGTTTGATCAAACTGTGGGAGGCAATGGAAGACAGGAGTGTCCATGGGGTCACCAAGAGTCGGACACGACTAAACGACTAAACAACAACAACCATACCCTCCAACAGTTCTCCAGTGGAAATAGGGACATCACAGTAGGGTTGCCATATTTTGAAGAGCAAAAAAAGTGGACGCATTTGCCGACTTCTAGTTTTAACTATGGATCGCTGTCATGACTCTACCCATGGAAAAAGAGGATGTGTCCTGGAAAAAGAGGACATAAGGCAACAAAAAGCCGGGATCGAATCAGAAACCAGGATGGCTTCCATGGACTGTCCCTGGAAAATAGGGACACTTGGAGGGCCTGTATCCAATGAAGCTGAATATTGGAAATTCAGGATACTGAAAGCAATGACGACCCCCAACTTGGACGGTTTTAAAAGAGAATAGGACAATAATAAAGGAGAATGACCACAAGGCATGATGGCTATGTTCTGCCTCCACTGTAA
Source organism: Darevskia nairensis (assembly GCA_034642065.1). Lineage (NCBI taxonomy): Eukaryota > Metazoa > Chordata > Lepidosauria > Squamata > Lacertidae > Darevskia > Darevskia nairensis. Next base: position 748,962 of record JAWWNI010000281.1, read on the forward strand.
TGCTTCTGAATACCAATGGCAGGAGCGGGGAGTGTGTCTTCTGCATCTTGCTTGGCCTTTGTGAGAACAGGATGCTGCATTCGATGGGCCACCAGCCTTGTCTTATGTTCTTATGTACTATCATTTTGGCAGCGGGTTAAAACTTGTTTCTTCCCCCAGGCGTATGAGCACCTTTGCTGATGGTGTTCTTAACCTGAGCTTTAGCGTGTGTGTTTCATCGTTATTGTACTGATATTGTGCATTGTTTAATAATAAGTCTGTATGCTTTGTTTGTTTAGAAGCATTTATAAACCACTAAATGTTTTTTAAAAAAATAGAAAAACCCTCTAAGTGGTGCACACTGTAAAAACGATGAACAATAGAACTAAAACAAGATTTTTCTGCATACAAAGGGTGGTGACCAGGGAATGGGCCTGTAATAGACCACCACCACCACCACTCGTCTTTGGAATGCTTTCCCTGGAGAAGGAGGTATGTCATCAAAATGAGCAAGGGGAGAAAAAGTTGCAGAAGGGACTTTCTAGTTTGGGCAACATGTCAAGAGATTATAAAATTATGCTCTGCCTCCACTGTAAGACGCGGTAATGATTCTGAATACTAGTTGTTGGAATTACAGTGGCGTAGCAAGGTCAGGTGGTACCAGGTGCGGAAATTTATTGTCACCCCTCCCCACATGTATGTATGTATGTATGTATGTATGTATGTATGTATGTAAAGGTAAAGGGACCCCTGACTGTTAGGTCCAGTCGTGGACAGCTTCTGGGTCATGTGGCCAGCATGGCAAAGCCGCTTCTGGCGAACCAGAGCAGTGCACGGAAACGCCGTTTACCTTCCCGCCAGAGCGGTACCTATTTATCTACTTGCACTTTGACGTGTTTCCAAACTGCTAGGTTGGCAGGAGCAGGGACCAAGCAACGGGAGCTCACCCCATCTCGGGGATTCGAACCGCCGACCTTCTGATCGGCAAGCCCTAGGCCCGTGGTTTAACCCACAGCGCCACCTGCGTCCCTATATATACATATATATGCCTGCAAAAATGGTTTGACTTTATTTCATATTTTTTTGGGGGGGGGAGCCAGAGTTGTTCGGCTTCTTTTGCAGAGATTGCGTGCCCTGCGACGAGGAGTCTGCCTTTGCCCTACAGCTGAGGCGGGCGGACCGTTTTGGCAGCAGGAAGCCTACGCACAGCAAAGCCACAGCGTCTCTCGCAGATGTTGAGTGCCACACGGCATTTTGACACCCCCCTCGGAGGTGACACACGGGGCAGACCACACCCACCACACTCACCTTGCTCTGCCCCTGGTTGGAAACCACAGGAGGAAAGAGTGCTGGTGTGGTCAGATCCTGCTTGCAGGCTTCCCACAGGCATCTGGTTGGCCACTGTGAGAACAGGATGCTGGACTAGATGGGCCACTGGCCTGATCCAGCAGACTTCTTATTAAGTTGTCATGTCCACACCTTAACATTCCATGCATTCCATTGAACATTATATTTTGCCCAATATGCTCGTGCCTTTTGCAGCAGTCAAATCGTACTGGTATTAGCACCTTTCAGCTGGGCAAAATGGTAAAAGAGGGAGGCAAAACCTGAGCGAGCAGGAAAAAAAGACCAGGGCAGCTTGTTCCCACCAGGGAGATGTCGCATTCTGAAAGGATCTGTGCGCTCATTTATTCCTTAGCAACCCAAATCTCCGCGCATTTTCCCATCTTTGGGGCTTATGTCCCAGATCAGCAGGCAGTGACATTCTGCTGGCATGGATGATTAAGGAAACTACATCTTTAAAAAATTGCTGGCTCCCATTTCTTCCTTGAAAAAGGAGGGGGAAATCAAATGAACATAAGCTCTGGGGTCTTTTTTCATCTCAGATCCCTTAATTAGGCCATGAAGGTCTGTTGGAAAGAGGTAGAAATGTTTTGTTCATGCTGCCCATGTCCTTGGAACAAGTTGTATGGAAAGGGGCTCATGTCAACACTGGCTTTAAGCCCTTTGGGCTTCTTGTAATGTGCAAATCTCAGAAGCTGCGAGTCTCTTTTTGTGTGTGAAATAATTTTTATTTGATTTTACAAGTATAAAATTGCAACAATACAAAATAAATAAGCATATTTAGAGATTTTTCTGAATCTCTAGACTTTCCACTCCATGGGTCCTATTATCTACCTTTACAACTGCATATTATTTGATCGTCCAAATTTTATATCTCTCCATATTGTCCATGATATTTGCTACATCACAAGTGCTATTAAAATCTTGCTAATGTTTTCATCTGCTTACAGTGGTCTCTCAGGTAGATTGCAGTTTTCCCCCATTCTTTATTAAAGTTTTGGTCTTCTTGGTTCCTGAGCTTTCCGGACAGTTTTGCCATTTTGGCATAATCCAGGCATGTCCAACAGGTAGATCGTGATCTACGGGTAGATCACTGGACGTCTGCGGTAGATCACTGGTAGATCATTGGCTCCCCCCAAAGAAGCTGAACAACTGTGGCTCCCCTAAAAAAAGCTCAACATTTTACCTCCTCCCTGAAAAAACTCAACAACTTTGACCCAACCCCCCCCAAAATGGGCCTTCCTCCTTCCTAAAACAAGCTCAACAACTTTGACCTGAACCCCAAAAAAGGGGGTAGATCACTGCCAGTTTTTAAGTCTGTGAGTAGATCACAGTCTCTTGGGAGTTGGGCACCCCTGGAACAGTTTGGTTTGCCATTCCTCTCTGGTAGAGACAGAAGCTGCGAGTCTCAATAATCAATGAAAGGAGTGAGGAACAGAGGAAACTGCCAACTACCTCAGTATGGTCTTCTCTGACTGGCACCCGCTCAGGGAGGACACTCCTGGACGAGTGGCACTGGAAAGCTTTTTATTCGTTGCCCTTTGCATTGCATCCCTTTCCCCCAGGTGTGGATAGGAAATTGGGTTCAGGCCCTGCCTGCTGAGACCACGTTCATTGAAAGGACCCTACATTGTTTTGCATCATCCTTGGGTCCTGCAGGTGGATGCCCACCATGCTTGTGCATGTAGAGTGACATTGGATTGGACTGGGATGCCTGATCTACACGGGCCTCTTTGACTCACCCAGGTGGCCAGCGCCTCTATACATGGCTGCATGGCTGGACAACAACAAGTCAGCATGTGTGTTGATGGAGATGGGAACTCTTGGATTTCTCTTTCTCCTGGGAGAGGGTCTTCCTTCTCTTCTGGAAGGGGGCTACAAACTGTTGCAGTTGGTTGTGGGACTTTTCATCCTGCTACTGGACATTGTATTCTTGTTATGCTTTTGTCATTTGTGGGGACTTCGGATGTGGGGGCACCCTGGGAAAGGAGGGTGGTGTTCGTCGTCATGTGCTTGCCCCTGGTGTTCGGTCCAACTAGCTCAGTATGGTCTTCTCTGACTGGCACCAGCTCTCTATAGTTTTAGATGGGCAAGGTCATTCACCACCTTACCTGGAGATTCCAGGGATGGAACCTGGGACCTTTTGCATGCAAAGCATGTCCTTTTTTTTTTAACCAACATCGCCAGCCAATTTGAATTTGCTATTTACCGTCGCAGGGCAATGTGTGATGTGCCCCCGCAAAGCTGGCAGATGGAATCCAGTTACCCCAGCAGGAACCAACTCAACAGAAATATATACACTCCCACTGATCTCTCTGAATCAACAGCTTTCTTATTTGCAGTAGTGTGAAATAATATTGACTCAAAGATTTGCATGGGGAGGTAATTTCTGCTCCGTATGGGCAAGATAACTTCCCAGTGGGTTTTTGTCTTTTGTTTTTTCTCTCTCTCTTTCCGGTCAGTGATGCAAAGAACATTGACTTTAATGATAAGGGGAATAAGCCTCCTGCGATCTCCTTTGTCCTGTCCTTTTGATCAGATAAAGCATAACTCCCATCAGTTAGGCAGAAGGGATTAACTTGGGTTCGGTTTTTCTCTCTCTTCTGGTTATAGAGGCAAAGCCCTGGGGCCCAAACATTCGAGAACAGAGGGAGTTTATTTTACATTTCTTGAGAACTTCTCAGTGTGACCTAGTCTGGATCTGTGAGAACAGGATGCTGGATGATGATGATGATGATGATGATGATTAATGCCCCATCTTTCTCCTAAGCTGGAATTCAAGGCGGATTCCAACATTTAAAAACATCATTATAAAATGCAAACAAACTAGTTAAAAACAATAAACCACCTAAAAGCACATTTAGAACCAGCAATTAAAATAGTTTGCCCTGACAGAAGCCTAGCTTAGATTCTGCAACTTAGCTTTCAATGGCCTGTCTAAGCAGGAAGATCTTCGCCTGCTGGCAGAAGCATAACGAAGAGAGAGCCAGTCTAAAGCTTATACCAAGGGTATCTGAAGAAGTGTGCATGCACACAAAAGCTTATACCAAGAACAAACTTAGTTGGTCTCTAAGGTGCTACTGGACACTTTTGTTTATTTTTTTTATATATTTCTCTCTTGAGAGGCAACTCCACAATTGGAGGGCAGCGGTGTTGCCTGCTTTTGGTGTTGATGGAACTGAAAAAATAGAATAGAAAAAATTGAAATACTTTATTGTCACTACTAAATAAAAAAAATTCCTTCCAGTAGCACCTTAGAGACCAACTAAGTTTGTTCTTGGTATGAGCTTTCGTGAGATTAAACGAGCCCCCCTCTCCCCCCACAATCTCTCAGTCCTTGTTACACTCTATGTCCTGTCGTACAACCACCAACCCTGAACGTCAGCTGCAATGTTGCTGTCTTTCATTCAGCAGCCTCACGGCCCATGGGTAGAAACTGTTCTTTAACCTGTTGGTTCAGCTTATCATGCTACTACCGGTATATCTCCTGCCCGAGGGCAGGAGATTAAAAAGGTGCTGGCCAGGGTGTGAGTCATCCCTGAGAATGTTCCTTGCTCTTCTGAGGCAACGCTCTTCTGCGATAACATCTAGCGGACTCGGGGAACAGCCCACGATGTCTTGTGCTATCTTCACCACCCTCTGTAGGGACTAGATGGCCCACTGGCCTGATTCAGCAGGCTTTTCTTATGTTCTTAGGTGAGCATGTCTGGTATGATGGCTGATAATTATCAAATAATTGTCAAATAGTGATCGTTTCTCCAGGTAATGACTAAAAATTGACTGTTAACCTATGTGGTGTAGTGGTTAACAGCGGTAGACTCGTAATCTGGAGAACCGGGTTCGCTTCCCCGTCCCTCCACATGCAGCTGCTGGGTGACCTTGGGCTAGTCACACTTCTTTGAAGTCTCTCAGCCCCACTCACCTCACAGAGTGTTTGTTGTGGGGGAGGAAGGGAAAGGAGAATGTGAGCCGCTTTGAGACTCCTTCGGGTAGTGATAAAGTGGGATATCAAATCCAAACTCTTCTTCTTCTTTGGAAATTGCAGCTCTAGGAAGGGGATAGGAGTGTCTCCTAGCAAATCTCAGCAACCTTTGCAAACTACAGCTACCACAATTTAAAGTGGTATGGTCAGTGCTTTTTATCCTTTTAAAAAAATGTTTAGGGGTACTCTCATTTTGACTCAAGAAAAATCACCATTTTATAGTTCAAATCGGGGAAAATAAATACAGCAAATAGACAAAAGTACAAAGATTCACAAAATGTTTAGGGGTATGCGTACCCCTGTGTCCCCCCCCCCGAAAAAAAGCACTGGGTATGGTTAGGGTTGCCATATTTCAAAAAGTGAAAATCCGGACACAAAGTTGTTGAGCTGATGTTGTTTTTTGGAGCTGTTTTTAATGAAATTCGGCAAAATCTACACTTCCAACATAGCAATTTCCACCCGGACACTGTTTACAAGGGCCAAAACCTGGCTATGTCTGGGAAATTCCAGACATATGGCAGCCCAAGATGTGGTACAACTTTAAACACAGAGCATGGATGGGGCCTGTCCAGCGATCCAGTTCTAGCCTTGCTCTGTAAGGGAGTACCTTTCCAAAGGGGCAGAAGGTGCAACTTGGGGGGGGGGGAAGGGACCCAAGTGCTCACTTCCCTTCTTATTAGAGGGAGGGAGGAGATAAGGGGGAGGGAGATAAGGGTTATTAGCCAAAACATCGCCCTGGTGCTCCAGTCAGATAGCAGGGCAAGATAGAGCCCTTATCTTTCCCTCTTTGTTTGAACTGGCTTTGCCGTGTGCCTGCTATAATTTTCAGATAGCAATATAAACAGTCTTGAGAGTGTATTGTAGTATTTTTGAGTGTTTGCTATATTTCACCAGCCTCTTGACTTAACAAGCTCGATTCTCCCTTCTCCATCGAGCTGAGTTATTATTATTTTTGAACCGCACAGGTGCTCTCTCTCTCTCTCTCTCTCTCTCTCTCTCTCTCTCTCACACACACACACACACACACACACACACACACACACACACACACACATACACACACACACCACCCCTATGTCTTTTTGAAAGTTCCATTTGTCACAAGGCGGTAAACAGAGATGGAGAAAAGCTTTTCCCGGTGAGGAAGGGCTGTAGCTCAGTTGAAGAATATGTGCTTTTCATTCAGAGGGTCTAAACAACAGCATGTCCCTTCATATTGTTACGGAACGGAAAGGAGTGGGGCACCTGAGCGAAGTCTACTCCTGAGTAAACTCATAGGGAACAGAGCGATGCCCTCGAGGGAGCCCTTTTGGAGAGTGGTTCCCTTTGCCCGGATACATTGTTGTTGCATAAGCAACAGGCAAGAGACCACGTTCGCACAGTAAGGCACCCCATGGGGTAATCACTAGTCAAATGCTTCCCTCCGGAGCCCATTCAGGTGACAGACTATTCAAAAAAGGTTTCATGGTTTTGCCCTGATGGACACTCAAGATGTTCCTCCTGATACTTATCTTACATTTGCATTTCATTTCCTCTATGTTAATCCTGTGTAACCCTCCCCTTCTCTGATGTTTTACCCATGTAACCAGGGCCGGCGCGTCCATTTAGGCGAACTAGGCAACTGCCTAGAGTGCCAAAATGGAGGGGGCACTGGCCAGGCTGCCCCCCGCCGCTCCCCGCCGCCGCCCGGTGCCGCCCCAACCAGCGGCGGAGCAAGCAGGTTGGGACGAAAACCGCGGCGGCGAGGACGCCAAAATGGAGGGGGCGCTGGCCAGCCTGCCCCCCGCTGCCTGCCGCAGCCCCAACCAGCGTCGGAGCAAGCAAACCGCGGCGGCGAGGGGCCCCCGGCAGGGCAGGGGGCGGGGCACTGCTCCTCAACGTGCGTCATACGTAATGACGTCACGTGGCCCTCCCCCTCGCCTAGGGCGCCAAAATTGCCAGCACCGGTCCTGCATGTAACAGTGATGTAGTGATGATGCTTAGTGAACTGTGTTCTGGGAAATTGAGGGAAGTTTTAGAAGTTCTTGTCACCCCATCTTCGAGGTTCAATCTTGTCTTGAACCTGTTGCGCAATAAACTTTGGTGTATGCTATTTTGCTCCGGTTGGTGGCTGGACTCCTTCCTTTATTCTGTAGGGACCCGCGGGCTCTGCCCGACAAGCCTCACACCTGGATTTTACCATAACAATATTCAAGATTAAGGATCTAGCCATGTCATTTTAGGAATACCTCATTTACACTAGACTCGAGCATAATGTACAGTCAGCTCCTTCGGCCTCCCTTCCTCTGTAATGTGTTGCGTAAGCTAGTTTTCATCAGACACCTTGTGCAATTCCTCTGACGACAGAAGCAGTCAGGATGCTTTGGATTTGAGGGAAATGTCTGGGATTGCCCGGGATCTGACTTCTCCACCCTTGTAATGACTGCTCAGCTGGTACATTTGTAAATAAAGAGATTCTCACAAATCACCCTGAGAGGAACTTGGTAAAGGCCCTCCAGAACCTCCCTCCACCTCAACCCTAGACGAGTCATGGCAGCGCCTACTGTCATTGATATGCAGGGTCGGCCCAAGACATTTTGGCACCTGAGGCGAACCACAAAATGGCGTCCTCTCTCCCCAACAGGGAGTCAGACACAAAGTCAGACGCAAAAATGTGTACATTTGGAGAAATTTGCAGTAAAATGCTGGTGAATTTTCATGAGAACAAAAAGAAAAGAAAATTTCCGCAAACCGAAGTGGAAATGTGGAGAACTGAACGGAAGGTAAAAAAGAGAGAAAGAGAAACTGACAAAAACCAAAAGCAATAGATTTGCCTATCTCAACCACACCCTAAACAAAATTGTAAATAAATTCTCAAGTGTCCTGAGGATTGAGGCAGAAAACTGGAAGCCACTTTTGGATTATTTGGAGGAGTGATTTCAGCACAGCACAAGCAACCCTTGTTTCTTCCAGTGGACGCCATGGAATGAGCCATTCAGCATCCAGGAATGAACCAGTGGAGAACAGAGCCATCGAGATCTAAGGCAGGTGCAGACAGAATGTCAAAGAGGAGATGATGGTAGTGGTATAATCATCTCTCCCAAAATGCCTCTTGGGTGAACCCTTCCTGGGTGGTATGTTTGTACATGAGGCAAAGAAATCTGAATCATGGGATACCTAAACAGCAACATCAAAGGGAGAGCATTCCAAACAGAGCATCTAAAATAGAACGGAGGCAACACCTTGCATTATTGCTCCCTGGGGTTTCACCACCTCTGAGATGGGAACGTGCCCTTCGGCAAGTCCTAACTCTGGTCGTAATGGTGTGTGAAAACTCTGAACTTTGCTCAGGATCCCTCGAAGCGGGAGGAAGCAAGCCAAATTAGGAAAAAATAAACCCAACATGTAGCTTGGCTTGGCTCAGGCTGATGCATGCCCAGGCTTCCCTGCTGTATTTAATATCTTGAGTTGCGTTCATACCCTGCAACTCTTCTTCCCATGATGAACTGTGGCTCTGTGTTATTAGGTCTTACCCTTTTCACCTGTATTTCCCCTCCCATTCTGTAGCTCCAGTTACAAAGAGTCTACCGGTAGCTGCCACTTAAATACCCCACAATGCCCTTGAGGAAGCAGTGCAGATGGACAGGCAGACCAGTTTTTTGGATGAAACCAACTGGAGGAAGCAGTAGTGCAGTGGTCATGCTATAAATAAGAAGGGGTGAGATTGTGAGGTCCTGGTCCTGAATGGGGTAACTGTGCCCCTGAAGGACCAGGTGCACAGCCTGGGAATCATTTTGGACTCACGGCTGTCCATGGAGGTGCAGGTTAATTCTGTGTCCAGGGCAGCTATCTACCAGCTCCATCTGGTACGCAGGCTGAGACCCTACCTGCCCGCGGACTGTCTCACCAGAGTGGTGCATGCTCTGGTTATCTCCCGCTTGGACTACTGCAATGCACTCTACGTGGGGCTACCTTTGAAGGTGACCCGGAAACTGCAATTAATCCAGAATGCGACAGCTAGACTGGTGACTGGGAGTGGCCGCCGAGGCCATAAAACACTGGTCCTGAGAGATCTGCATTGGCTCCCAGTACGTTTCTGAGCACAATTCAAAGTGTTGGTGCTGACCTTTAAAGCACTAAATGGCCTCGGCCCCAGTATACCTGAAGGAACGTCTCCACCCCCACCTACATCCCCCATCGTTCAGCCCGGACACTGAGATCCAGCGCCAACGGCCTTCTGGTGGTTCCCTCATTGCAAGGAAGTGAGGTTACAGGGAATCAGGCAGAGGGCCTTCTCGGTAGTGGCGCCCGCCCTGTGGAACGCCCTCCCATCGGATGTCAAAGAGAAAAACAACTACCAGACTTTTAGAAGGCATCTGAAGGCAGCCCTGTTTAGGGAAGCTTTTAATGATTAATAGACTATTGTATTTTAATATTCTGTTGAAAGCTGCCCAGAGTGGCTGGGGAAACCCAGCCAGATGGGCGGGGTATAAATAATAAATTATTATTATTATTATTATTATACAATATCCTGTGGGAGCAAGTTCAAGTGTCATGAGAGAGAGAGAGAGATTGAGTTCTCTATCCACCTTCTCCATGCCATACACAATTTTTAAAACTTCCATCCAGTCACTTCTCACTCGCCTTTTCTGTAAACTAAAAGTCCCAAATGTTGCTCTACCAGCTGCACTGGCTCCCGGTGGAGTACAGGGTCAGGTTTAAGGTGCTGGTTTTGACCTTTAAAGCCCTAGGAACCTCGTACCTAAGGGACCACCTCTCCTGGTATGCCCCGTGTAGGACCTTAAGGTCCTCAAATAATAACATTTTGGAGGTCCCAAGCCATAAGGATGCTAGGCTGGCCAGAACTAGGGCCAGGACCTTCTCAGTACTGGCCCCGACTTGGTGGAACAGTCTGTCACAAGAGACCAGGGCCCTGCGGGATTTGGCATCTTTCCACAGGGCCTGCAAGACAGAGCTGTTCCGCCTGGCCTTTGGGTTGGTTTCAGTTTAACCCTGATGTTTCATTCCTTTATGGTTTGATTGGTGGGCTACTTAGAAATGAGGCTGCATTTTAAACTTTAAATCGTATTTTAACCTGCATTTTAATTGATTGTTTTGTATGTTTTGTTCTGATTTTGTTGGTGTTAGCCGCTCTGAGCCCAGTCTTGGCTGGGAAGGGCAGGGTATAAATAAAAATTTATTATTATTATTATTAGTATTATTATTACAAGCTTTCCTCACTCCACCCCCTTGATAATTTTTCGTGGCCCTTTTCTGAACATTTCCCAACTTCCCTTTCGATTTGAAAACCATGTGAACAAACACTAGTCGCGTTCTCTTCCTTGAGTTCTGTTTCTGACCACAGGAGAATGCGCCAATTTGCTCAATTTCCATTTTCTCTGGGATTCTCCGACATCCCTGGTCAGAGGTTAAGGAGTCTGCCACAAAGGTGAGGAGGCCAGGCCTCTCTCTGGTCCCCTTTATAACTGAAGCACCAACGTCCCATGCGCAGCATCTTCTCCAATACCTTCTGAAAAAGCAGGAGATCGTAGAAGGAAATCCTGATTTCTAGAACTTGTGGTTCATAAACGGGGCACCAGATTGGATGCCAGATAACAAAACTCCTCTTGCTTGCTGCAGTTTTAACACTTAACCCATTTGACGTCAATTAACTTGATTTCGCTTGGATTTCATAACGCTAATCAGGCCAGCGTTTGACTCCCAGGCATTACAATCTTGGGTGTCCAAGACTGCCAGAAAATGAAAAGACACACCTTTGGGAATGCAACCACCCAAGTTGCACAAGGGGTATCTGGAGTTCACTGGCAGGAATTTGCTTGCATAGGTCAACCCTGCTCTTCTTGCTGAAGATCTGTGATATAAGTGCTGTGTGATGGGTGTGGGAGCTGTGAATTTGCTTGTTTGTTTGTTTATTACATTCATATCCTGCCTTTCCTCCTCCAAGAAGCTCAAGATGGCATCCATACTTCTCCTTCTCCCCATTTTATCTTCACGATAACCCTGTGAGGTAGGCTAGGCTGAGAGGCAGGGACTGGCCTTATGAAGAACAGCTTAGGGAGCTGGGTATGTTTAGCCTGGAGAAGAGAAGGTTAAGGGGTGATATGATAGCCATGTTCAAATATATAAAAGGATGTCATATAGAGGAGGGAGAAAGGTTGTTTTCTGCTGCTCCAGAGAAGCGGACATGGAGCAATGGATTCAAACTACAAGAAAGAAGATTCCACCTAAACATTAGAAAGAACTTCCTGACAGTAAGAGCTGTTCGACAGTGGAATTTGCTGCCAAGGAGTGTGGTGGAGTCTCCTTCTTTGGAGGTCTTTAAACAGAGGCTTGACAGCCACCTGTCAGGAATGCTTTGATGGTGTTTCCTGCTTGGCAGGGGGTTGGACTGGATGGACCTTGGGGTCTCTTCCAACTCTAGGATTCTATGATTCTATCACCCGGTGAGCTTCATGGCTGAGTGGGGATTCAAACCCTGGTCTCCCAGGTCATAGTCCATCACTCTTACCACTGCACCACACAGGCTCTCTCAATCAGGCTCCATGGAGGCATTTTAGAGCAGGAAGCCAAGGACAAGATGGCCTCCCCTGGTTGGCATATGCCCTCTTTTCCAGGACCCGTCCTCTTTTTCCTGGGGATGTAAAGTGAGTCGTCATAGCGACCCATAGTAAGAAGCAGAAGTTGGCAAATGTGTCCTCTTTTTTGCTCTTCAAAATATGGCAACTATATTTGTGTTTTTGTGTCATTTAACAAAATTTATATACCACTTGATTGTAAACGATCTCTAAGGAGGTTACAAATACACACACACACACACACACACACACACACACACACACACACACAAATTAAAATTATTGATAAAAACAGTTTGAAACAAGTATTTTAAAATGTTCAGAAGAAAGCTAAACTCAACAGTAGCTAAGAAAAAAATAAAACATATGTAGCTTCCACATGTCTGGATAGGCTTCTCTACCTATTTTAAGCAGATGATGATCACAGGGTCCAGGTTGGTTCATATGGAAAGAGGTGGCCCTTGAGGTACAGTGGGAAATGGAGTGCACTTGGCTGGGGAATGTTGTATTACCAGGCCTTTGGGAATCCATATGTGAGGGATGTGTGATGTCTTCTCAAGAGTAAGCATCCACACACGTCCTTTGTACTAAACTAGTAGCTTTATTTACAGCATCAAACATGCAAGCGTTCAGACTTCATCATCCGCCTCGTCCGAGTCAGATACCTGGAGTGCCGGCTGGCGACTTCGCCCCCAACATAAGAGCTTCGGGAAAGCAAAGTGACGCCTACCTTCCTTCCGCTTCCTCCCCCTGGACCTGAGCGGGGTGGTGCTACTTGCTTCCCCCATACTCCCATCCTGACCGCTGGGCGGCTCTGGGGCTCTTGCAGCATCCCAGGTCCCCTGCTCCCCCTGCTCCACCTCCATTTCCTGTCCCCCACCTTCCGGCTGCTCTAAGGCTTGGGCAACGTCCCCACGCCCCTCCTCTGCTTCCTGCCGCCCAAGGGTTGTCTCTGCATCCCAGAGCCTTAGCACTGCTTCCGGTGTGAGTGGGGTTCTAGTCTCCTCTTCTTCACTGCTTTCTTCCTGACTCTGCTGTGAGTCGCTATCTGATGTAAACTCCTTCCTTTCTCTCCAGCTGCCTGTGCCTTCCGATCCTGCCTTGGGGATGGACTCATCCCTGACACCATACCCCTCTTTGTTCCCTTGGAAGCGGCCCATCCATCTCTCGCTCACCTCTAGAGTTCTCTCACCGCTGGAGGAACTCACGTAAAAGGAAGCTGTTCTTTTAGATCCCCTTGTCCCCAGTGCCTCTTTTAGTGAGGACAATGAAACTTTAACCTCCGTTGTGCTGGATCCGATCATAAAGTTGCCTTCTGCCGGCAAAAGTGCTCTTTACAGTAGCGGCGGTTAAAATTAATTCCCCTCTGAGCGCAAAATCACTCACGACGTGACCCTCGTAATTGCCAGGGCTGCTTTGAGGAAGTTGGTCGTTATGAGGAATTTGATATTTTAAGACTTAAAATAAATGTTTCACAAGCTTGATCCGCAGCCCGCTGTTGAATGCATTATGCTGTGCTAAAACAGCAGAGGGTTATTCGTGCCATCCTGCCTGATTCCATCAGATATCTGCACCTGTAGCTCATTCATCATTAAGCCATTGGCTTGTTAAGGTACAGCAGAGCCACCTTCCTCCTGATGTCTGGCTTCTTGAAGTTGGCAAAGAAAAGGCATCTTTGGGTTGAAAATTTGGCCACAGCTTCATTGATTGTGTGACTACCTTAGATCCATTAATTCCAATGGGCCTACTCTGTGTAGAACGTAGTTGGATGCAACCAATTGTTTTCTATTGTTGGTGCAAGTAATTTTTGGTGAGAGAGGGATTTAGAACCACAAAATATGCAGCAAATTAAAATGTGGGAATACAGGCTGTTAGGCCTTTAAAATATGCACTTATAACTTCATTCCAAAGTTTCCCACTTCCCCTAGCATATAAAAAGACCACGTGTCTGGTAAGTTAAAATTGATTTACTTACAAACTCTCCAAAGGTCATCTTCATGTTTTCCAGAAAAGCTGCATAGGCAGTAAAACTTGGCTTAGTTACAAAGTGGTGAAAGTTCCAAAATTATTGGTATAGGAGTTAAGAACTGGACATTAAATGAATGGACATTATGAATGAATGAATGAACGAACGAACGAACGAACTAATGAATGGACACTAAATGAATGGCACTCATGGATGATGCTATTTGTTGATAAAAACAACAATGGCCCTTTCCCAATTATTTCCCTTGTTTGCCTGATTGAAATGCCTGACTTGAGTTGCTTTCAAGTCTCCTTCAGTAGAAGAGGTGGAGAGGTTCAATTACTGAAAAAACAAGGCCGTCTTCAACTTGGAAAGGAGACATTAAGAGCTGCTTAGGCTCTCCAAACAGTTACACCTTGAACCCATCACCACTGTGGGTCTGTGATGGATGGGAGAGAATAAAAGTCACCCTCATTGACCTAAGACTGTTTCCTGTGCTCTCCCAAAATAAGAAAAAGGAAGAAACAAGGACGGAAGGAAGGAAGCAAAAGATTCTTGGTACCTCTTGGAAGAACGCAAGAATCACCAGGACTCTGTTCAAAAGAAGAAATATGTCCCTCGCTCATAATGTGCAATTCCCTTCCTTTTTCCTTTTTAAATGTGCAGTAGTACCTTGGGTTACAGGTTCTTCAACTTGGCTTCAGGTTACAGACGCTTCAGGTTACAGACTCCGTTAACCCAGAAATAGTACCTCGGGTTAAGAACTTTGCTTCAGGATGAGAACAGAAATCGTGTGGCGGCGCAGCAGCAGCAGTGGGAGGCCCCATTAGCTAAAGCGCTACCTCAGGTCAAGAACAGTTTCAGATTAAGAACGGACCTCCGGAACGAATTGAGTTCTTAACCCGAAGTACTATTTCTGGTTGAAACACTGTTGTTGTTGTTGTTCAGTCGTTCAGTCGTGTCCGACTCTTCGTGACCCCATGGACCAAGGCACGCCAGGCACACCTATCCTCCACTGCCTCTCGCAGTTTGGCCAAACTCATGCTAGTAGCTTCGAGAACACTGTCCAACCATCTCGTCCTCTGTCGTCCTCTTCTCCTTGTGCCCTCCATCTTTCCCAACATCAGGGTCTTTTCTAGGGAGTCTTCTCTTCTCATGAGGTGGCCAAAGTACTGGAGTCTCAACTTCAGGATCTGTCCTTCTAGTGAGCACTCAGGGCTGATTTCTTTAAGAATGGATAGGTTTGATCTTCTTGCAGTCCATGGGACTCTCAAGAGTCTCCTCCAGCACCATAATTCAAAAGCATCAATTCTTCGGCGATCAGCCTTCTTTATGGTCCAGCTCTCACTTCCGTACATTACTACTGGGAAAACCATAGCTTTAACTATACGGACCTTTGTTGGCAAGGTGATGTCTTTGCTTTTTAAGATGCTGTCTAGGTTTGTCATTGCTTTTCTCCCAAGAAGCAGGCGTCTTCTAATTTCGTGACTGCTGTCACCATCTACAGTGATCATGGAACCCAAGAAAGTGAAATCTCTCACTGCCTCCATTTCTTCCCCTTCTATTTGCCAGGAGGTGATGGGACCAGTGGCCATGATCTTAGTTTTTTTGATGTTGAGCTTCAGACCATATTTTGCGCTCTCCTCTTTCACCCTCATTAAAAGGTTCTTTAATTCCTCCTCACTTTCTGCCATCAAGGTTGTATCATCAGCATATCTGAGGTTGTTGATATTTCTTCCGGCAATCTTAATTCCAGTTTGGGATTCATCCAGTCCAGCCTTTCGCATGATGAATTCTGCATATAAGTTAAATAAGCAGGGAGACAATATACAGCCTTGTCGTACTCCTTGAAACACTGTAAAGTGTATCAAAACACTGTAAAGTGTTTCAAAACTGCAACAACATACATTTCAAATAACAAAATAAACTTCCAATAAACAGAAAACATCTGTGTGTGCATCAACATTTTATTTTTAAAAAAGGTAAAGGACCGCTGGACGGTTAAGTCCAGTCAAAGGCGACTATGGGGCTGTGGTGCTCATCTTGTTTCAGGCCAAGGGAACCAGCGTTTGTCCACAGACAGCTTTCCAGATCTTGTGGCCAGCAGGACTAAACCGCTTCTGGCGCAACAGGACACTGTGATGGAAGCCAGAGCCCACAGAAATGGCGTTTACCTTCCTGCCGCAGCAGTACCTATTTATCTACTTGCACTACTTGTTGTCGTTGTTGCGCTGCCCATCCGACTTTGTTGCCCTAGCGGCCTAGCCACTCTGGGCTGCTTCCAACAAATTAAAACACAGTAAGAAATCAGTCATTAAAAACTTCCCTAAACAGGGCTGCCTTCAGATTTCTCCTAAAAGTCAGATAGATGTTTATTTCCTTGACATCTGATGTGAGGGCGTTCCAGAGGGTGGGCGCCACTACCGAGAAGGCCCTCTGCCTGGTTCCCTGTAACCTCACTTCTCGCAGAAGGCCCTCGGAGCTGGATCTCAGTGTCTGGGCTGAATGATGGGGGTGGAGACACTCCTTCAGGTATACAGGACCTTAAAGGTCAGCACCAACACTTTGAATTCTGCTCAGAAACCTACTGGGAGCCGATGTAGATTCTTTAGGACCGGTGTTAAATGACCCTGGAGGCCATTCCCAGTCAACAGTCCGGCAGCCGCGTTCTGGATTAGTTGTAGTTTCCGGGTCACCTTCTAAGGTAGCCCCACGTAGAGCGCATTGTTTCCCACCAGAAAGCTATCTCAACATTCACCGCTAATTGGGAAAGATCTCTCTATTCCATATTCCCATGCGATTTGAAAAAAGATAATGTGGGAATAATGATGGCCTACCCTTCCAACAATGAGTGCAATTTGACAGGTCTTTTTAACTGCCTACAGTGCAGGTGTGAAACCGATTGCTATCAGTACCTCTGATGAGGCCTGGAAGCCTTTCATCGGCACGATTAATGAAATTAATGAAGTTCTAAAATATTAATTTCCCCCCAAGCTCTGTACACGCTTCCCTTGGTACAGGGAAAACCCTAATAAACATCTCTTCCCCAAAGCAATAAATATAAATTGCCAGTTGTTCTTTCACTAAAAGACATCGTTATTTAGCTCAGAGTATTCCTGATGCTGACTTTAATTAGCTGGTTGTTACCAAGGCATCTGCCAATAGTTCTAATACTATTAATAACTGCCAATAGTTCTGATGTTGCTGGGAAGAAGGGAGTCATTTTGCTGATTACAATATTATGTGCTTGTAGGGATCAGACTCCTATGAGTTTGAAAACTGGGGCCAGACCAATAATCTCTGGACTCAGTACATGTTAGAATTTAATTAAGACCAGCAGGTGGTAGGATTTAATTAAGCCCTATGTGCTAATTCGGATGCCAGATCCTGTGTATTAAACAGGGTGTAAGGCCTATGTGTGTATTTGAGCTGTGTGCTAGATGCTTTTCATTCTCTGGAATTGGCATGCGTGAAAGAACTAATTTAGCTGGACAGACCTCCTAAACTGTGTAGTAGACACTTCTTAATCCTAGGAAATCAACATGTTTTAAAAGACAATTAAGTCAGACCAATCCCCTTTGAGGTGTTAGCCAGGGGTAATAACAACAGATCCCAGGAATGGGGCCTCTACCTGTGTTAGAAAACTCCAGTGTTTAGGTTAGCAAGAGAAAGCTGATAGTTATGTGACCTAGGAAGGCAAGGTGCAGAGCAAGGATGTCATTGTGTCTAAGGGAGAAGCAGGACCCCCTTGGAATGTTGATGCTCTGAACCCCACTATGACAGGCTCAGGTTGTACAGAAGTATAAATAAGCCATATATCGTAAAGACACCACAGTCTTCACTGTGCCCCATTGTCCCAAAGGCATGGGACAATGGGGCACAGTGGAACTACCTGGAGTCTTGAACCACTCGGAGATTTTGGGTGGCATGTAACAATATTCATTTACTTTAGGTAAAAGAAAAAGAAAAAGAATTTGGTTGTGGTTCTAAATCTAACCAAAATCTTAAACAAGAATGGAAATGTGTAGAAGAATACATGAACAAAAGAGGTGTCAACAAGAATTTATTGGTATGCCTAGATTAAGTTCATAAAGATAGGGCAGGTCAAATTAAGTCATGTAATTAAACAACAAGGATTATACAATATTAAAGTACAGAAACACCATCTCAATAAGAACAATAAATAAAATGACTAAGGAAGTCACACACGGGTGAAGGGAAGACACAGGGGGAAAGAAGATATGGGGAATATGAATAACATAAGGAAATGTGAATATGATATAGTATTAATAATACAAGTACAATATGTATGTTATGAAATGTATAAGTATGTGTAAATGAATCACATACAATAATGTTCAAGTGTCCCTGCGTCCACTGTGTGTCAGTGGAACTGCGCGAGTGTGCATGTCCCACAGGGACGCACGGATTGGAGAGCTCTACTTCCCCCCCCCCAACAGGGAAGCAGGCATTGGAGCGGCCAGAGAGGGGGGCGTGTCCGGGAGGCAGCGGTGGCGAACGCGCGTTGTCAGTTGGGGCAGCGCCACCGCCTTGCACGGAGCCTCCTCCTCCTCCTCCTCCTCCTCCTCCTCCTCCGGCCGCCGCCGCCACGCTCCTTCTCTCCCCCGGCCACGCGAGCCCCGGCTTCACCCGAGGCCTACCCGCCCGAAGCCGCCACCGGGGACGCCTGTCAAGCTGCAGTCAGCCTCCACCCTCTGCCGCCTCCTGCCGCCTCCTCCTCCTCCTCTAGCGCCCGTTATTGTAACGGGCTACCTTCCACTAGTTGTACAATAATGACAGTAACAATTTGAGGAATGAACAAGGTTGAAAATTACAAATGTAATGTAATATGGATAAATAAACCTTATTCAAAAAAGAAGAAGACGAAAAAAAATAATAATTCTTCCCTACAAAATCCATCTATTGTGGGCTCTCCCTCTCCCTTTGCGACAGCAGGTAATAAAAATGGGCAAGAAAACACAGACATTAGATCTACAAGCCTCCACAGAGCTTTACAGATCCTGAAATTAATTTCTAAAGGGCTGAATTGAACTCTGTGAATGACAGGAATATCAGACCAACATCAAGATTGCTATCAGGCCACCAGCCATTTGAAATAGGGTGCGGGTTTCTGGGTCCGGCTGATGCCAGCAGTGAAGCTGGCAGCAGGGGGTGATGGGTGGGTGGGTAAGAGGGTGCCAAGGCTAGAATCATCGCTGGTGGGTGCTGCCAAGTCACTGGGCCCCTTGAAGCTGCTTGAGGATGAAGCTGTTGATGCTGCGCCTGGGTTGGATGCCACAGATGAACAGGCTATGAGAATCGGAGTAGCGAAGTGTTGGAAGGCTGGGTGAAACGCGGCTTGCGGAAGAAGGGTTAAGACAAACAGAATTGTTTGCCACCCAGGACTCCTTTGAGGGCACGAGTGGGATATAAATTGGAGGAGGAGGGGATTGAATTTACTACTTTGTAAAATTTTGCGATTTGCTCTTTAAGAGGGATGCCGGTGGCACTATGGGTTAAACCACAGAGCCTAGGGCTTGCTGATCAGAAGGTTGGCGGTTCGAATCCCTGCGACGGGGTGAGCTCCCGTTGCTCGGTCCCTGCTCCTGCCAACCTAGCAGTTTGAAAGCACGTCAAAGTGCAAGTAGATACAGTGGGACCTCGACTTAAGAGCGACTCGACTTACGAGTTTTTCGACTTACGAATGACTTCCGGAAGAAACAAAATGGCCACCGCAACCGAATTTTTCGACTTATGAATGGAAGTCACGGCCGCTTTAATAGGATTTTTTTGACTTACGAATTTTTGACTTACAAATTTTTTTCGCTCAATGCATTCCTATGGGGATTCGACTTACGAATATTGCGTCGGAACGCATTATCGTCGTAAGTCGAGGTCCCACTGTAAATAGGTACCGCTCCGGCGGGAAGGTAAATGGCGTTTCCGTGCGCTGCTCTGGTTCGCCAGAAGTGGCTTTGTCATGCTGGCCACATGACCTGGAAGCTGTACGCCGGCTCCCTCGGCCAGTAACACGAGATGAGCGCCGCAACCCCAGAGTCGGACACAGCTGGACCCCAATGGTCAGGGGTCCCTTTACCTTTTATTTGCTCTTTGCCTTTTGAAAATTTGGGTAAGATCGGAGTAATTTGCTTTCTTGGCCAACATTTTAGGAACCCTTGTCTTTAAGTATTACTCGTTGCCATTCCATTACAAAGGTTCTGGCACTGCATTTTCTTTTTCCAGGCACCAAGACTGGCCTCCATCTCCCCATTCTCCTCCTGTCATTCCTGGGAGCCCATATTTATTCATCTCAGCCTCTCCGCATTCCCCTCTTTAAAGCCTTCTCCCTTCTGCTTTCACAAAGCACCATGCCTCTCAATTTTCATGGGCCATCTTTGAAATGAGTACAAATGAGTCTGGAATCCGAAGGCTCCGGCATTTCTATTGACATATGTAAGTATTAATGACTGGTGGTGGACGAGGCTCCTGAACATCTGGTGTCACATGATCCCTACATCTTGGGAAACCTCTGATGCAAATCCCACCTGTGAGCAGGTTGTTTGCTACTGCCTGTATCCTCCAGCACATTTTAAAAGACTGCTGCTAGCTATTGCCACTGGGATTCTGTTTGCTGGAGGGTATGCATTTTACTTAGTTTCCTGATGTCGTAAAATGCACATTCCCCAAGATTTCACCAATTAAAAGATAATAATGACACACTTCTATTAACACCTTGATTCCCAGAACATAGATAAGGAGTGAGGAATTTCGGGCCTAGGGGCCAGTGAGGCTCTATCCCGCCCTCAGGACAGCCTATGCCATCCAGGCCCTAACTGCCCCTGCTATGTCCCCAGTGTCGAAGGATGTGTGTGTTGTGTATTGATGTGTGTGTTGTGTTATCATATCTGTATTACTATTGTCTGTAATCACATTAGGGTAAAGTAACTGCCTTCCTGTCCCAGAAGGAACAGTTACTATTGGTGCATTCAAGTTGCTGCATTTGGATCCTTAGTTTTATTGGTTCCCACCAAAAAGCAGCTGTGTGATTGCTTGAGATTGTTCCCTCCAAAATGTATCTTTTCCTAGCCAGTCCTCTGTCCCTATAAATGTAGCTTCCCTACCCTCAGTTCCCTCAGTCTTGTTTTGCCTGAATAAAGCATTGCTACATGAAGAAGGTGTCCCCTGCCTGCTATGTCAGAGAGCTGAAATCACTTGCTGAAATCATTAACCCCATGCTACAACAGTGTGGATCCAGAACAGGCCTCCACCACAGTCACTTACTGTCAGGCGGCAGAGGAACCAACCCCCAAGGCAGGTTGCCAGGAATGGATAAGACAAGGAAAAATCCTTACCATCTGCTTTTTATTCAATATTTACAGAGAGAGGCTTGAGAATGCAGCCTCTTGGAATAATGGCGTTGACCCGAGGAAATATCCTCCACCCCCTTTCCTCCCACTTCCTCATTTGTCAACAGCACTGCCCCCCCCCTTACAGTTGCCACTTAGGGCCATCTGTCTCTGAGTTCCTTGCTCTCCTACTTTTAAGGTCATTATCAGAGTTCCAGGGCACATTTCAGCCAGGCAAAAACAAGGAAGGCTGGTGAGGTGTGTGGTCTGGAGAAAGTATGTTTGTCTTCAGAGAGGGTGTGGCCTGAAGAGTGCTCAAGGGCTGTATTTGGCCCCCGGGCCCTTGCTCAATGCCCACTACTGTTCATCAGCGTAGGACCATGATGTCACATCACACAAACACAAACACACACACATTCAAACACATATTGCTTGCCACATATCCTTGAATCCCAGGAGAGGGAAATTCTGAGCACAATTTTTACTAGTTTTTATCAGAGAAGAATTGGCACCACATTTTCTCTGCTAAAAGCATCCAAATCTAGTAACAGGTGGAAACCCTTCTCTATTTCACTTTGCCTGAAAACTGCCTGATCCTTGACATGTAATTTTTTTTGGGGGGGGGCAGGGAGGGAAGGGGTGACTTGGTATCTCAACAAGGCTCTGATCTTCTGCCGTTTGATGTATCTGCTTCTGACTGTCTGCCGACCAAATACCACAATTAATCTATGAAATAGTTCTGCCGGGAGGCCTGGATGCTTAAGAAGCATTCCTTGGAGAACGCTACGCCATGTCAGCGATGGCTGCTTTGTAATGACTTTCTCCCTTTCTCAATGCTCTTCATCTGCTATGTCTTCATGAACAGTGGAATATGCTATTCCTGTACTGTTAGACACCATTGATGTATAAGAACTCCTTCCCCGTGAGGAGGACAGTGTTCAGTAAGGGTATAAAGGATAGCTCAGTTGGTAAAGCACGAGACTCTTAATCTCAGGGTCATAAGGAAGATTCCTGCATGATGAGCCTCATGGTCCCTTCCATGACGTGGTCTCTTCCAACTCTATGCTCCCTTCCAACTCTATGGTCCTTTCAACTCTATGATTCTAAAGCATTAGGGGAAGAGCTGCAGCTCAGCAGTTAGAGCATCTTCTTTGCACGCAGAAGCTGTTGATGTAATGTAGTAGTAGTAGTAGTAGTAGTAATTTATTATCTATACCCCACCCATCTGGCTGGGATTCCTCAGCCACTCTAGGTGGCTCCCAACAGAATATTAACAACAACAACAACAACAACAACAACAACAACAAAGCAATAAAACATCAAAAATTAAAAACTTCCCTAAACAGGGCTGTCTTCAGATGTCTTCTAATGTGAACAATAGGTTAAATCACACAATAGGGACGTAGGTGGCGCTGTGGTCTAAACCACTGAGCCTCTTGGGCTTGCCAATCAGAAGGTTGGCAGTTCAAATCCCCGTGACGGGGTGAGCTCCCGTTGTCCTGTCCCAGCTTCTGACAACCTAGCAGTTTGAAAGCACGCCAGCGCAAGTAGATAAATAGGTACCACCGCAGTGGGAAGGTAAATGGCATTTCCGTGCGCTCTGGTTTCCGTCACAGTGTTCTGTTGCTCCAGAAGCGGTTTAGTCCTGCTGGACACATGTCTCGGAAAGCTGTCTGTGGACAAACGCCGGCTCCCTCGGTCCGAAAGAGAGATGAGCGCCACAACCCTATAGTCGCCTTTGACTGGACTTAACCGTCCAGGGATCCTTTACGTTTTACCTTCCCTAAATCACACAATACTTGTTCTCATGTCTTGAGGAGCACATCCCCACGTCTGGATGCTTTGAGAGGAGGGTCCCTGGTACATTCGGTTAACAGAGCAACAGAGCAAAGTTGAGTGTATGACTTGCCGAGTCATTCGCCCTCCCATTGCCTACGTGTAGAGACAGGCATAATAGCCTCTAGGGCATTGATTCATTAAGGTCCTGTCTTGTCCATGACCTTTCCTGTGTGCTGTTAGGGTGTCAGTGTTGTAGCGTGGGTTAATGATTTCAGCAAGTGATTTCAGCTCTCTGACATAGTAGGCAGGAGACAGCTTCTTCATGTAACAACTCTTTATTCAGGCAAACAAGACTGAGGGAACTGAGGGTAGGGAAGCTACATTTATAGGGACAGAGGACTGGCTAGGAAAAGATACATTTTGGAGGGAACAATCTCAAGCAATCACACAGCTGCTTTTTGGTGGGAACCAACTTGAATGCACCAATAGTAACTGTTCCTTCTGGGACAGGAAGGCAGTTACTTTACCCTAATGTGATTACAGACAATAGTAATACAGATATGATAACACTCTGAATCAATACACAACAGTCAGGATGCTGTCAGTTGCTCCCAGCTGGTTGCCCAGGAAATTATAAATACAAGAAAAAAATTCTTACAGTCCTTTTTTATTTCAGTATTTACAGAGAGAGGCTATAGAACCCAGCCTCTTGGATAATGGTGTTGTCCTGAGTGAATCTCCACCGCCCGTCTCTCCCACTTCGTCATTCTCATCATCTCCTCTACGGGTGCTGCTGTTTGCCTTCTGTATTTGAGCTCTTTGCTCTCCTACTTTTAAGGCTCGCCGGGTTCTGGGAGATGGAGGGTCTGGGATGCTTTCTAATGACAGTTAGTGCTGCCAGTCAGTGCAGACAATACTGAGCTGGGTGGACCAGTAGTCTGAATCGGTAGAAGGAAGCTTCCTTCATTTCTATCTATAAATGCAAAGGAGTTCAAGTGCTCTCTATTGCAGAGTGGTACCAGCACATCTATATATGCGAGCTCTCAATTTCTGTTTATTCATTTTCATTTTACAAAGAGAAAGAAAAGAGATCACAAAAGAAAAAAAGGGCAAAAACTAACAAACACAAAAATACATAAATGTATACATAAATGAAAAATTATTGTGCATGTCTACACAGATTTCTTCATAATACATTGGATTCTTTATCTCCAGCAACTAAATAATAGTCTATAAACAAACCAACTGATACATATTTTTTTCATACTTAATTTTGTGTAGATTTTGTATCTAAATTGACTTCCCTCAACTAGCACTCCATTGCATCAAATGATAAGTCATATATAATATAATATTCCTATTCCAATTACCATATTCCTGTTGTTGTTATTGTTTTCCTTATTTTTTAAAGCTCTGAAACAAAATGTTAAAGATCCATTCAATTGGTATTTATTTTGCTTAAAAATTAGTTTTTCACTAGCTAACAATTTTCTGCAACAGCTATATATATATGCGAGCTCTCAATGTCTATCGCAAGGCATCTATTAAAGCTGTTTAATCTGAGTTCCGACACGCGCAGGCACATCCCTAGGGCGGTTGGGCTGCATGCCCTGAAATGAGCTTGGAGGAAGATGGGATTCCTTTCTGATTTCACAGCATCCTCAAACACTTGGGGCTTGTGTACGAGCAAACAGCCAATTCAAGGTAGTACATGGATTGCTATTCTATTTTTATTTTTTATTTTAATTGCCAATGTTTAATAACGACTTAATACCTTAATTAGGGGCATGGAGAACTTAATTGTAGATTTAGCTAATATTTAATACTTTAATGGAAACAGAACACTTAAAAGAATTATTTAAGGTTAAAAAATGTATACACATGTACATGCAGACAACCAATTATAAAAGAATTCGAAAGTATCAAATTCTTAAAGTGAGCGTACAATGGGCAAAGAGGGCTGGTGGTTATTTCTAGGTTTCCTCATCGCCCCCACCCTGCCCCACAATTTGGCTCCATCATAGAATCATTGAATTGTGGAGGTGGAAGGAAACCCAAGGGTCATCTAGTCTAACTGCCTGCAATGCAGGAATCACAGCTAAAGGGCCCGTTTCTTTCATTCATATATGCCAAATCCCATGTCTAGCATGGAATCAGGAATCCCAAGAATCTTGGCTATGTTTTTTAAAGCAAGTTTAGATACATAGGAAACTGCCTTCTACCAGGTTAGACTTCATGCCCATCTAGACCACTATTGTCTACTCTGACTGGCAGCGGCTCTACAGGATCTGAGAGCTGTTAAAGGTAAAGGGACCCCTGACCATTTGGTCCAGTCGTGTCTGACTCTGGGGTTGCAGTGCTCATCTCGCTTTATTGGCCGAGAGCCGGCATACAGCTTCCAGGTCATGTGGCCAGCATGACAAAGCCGCTTCTGGCGAACCAGAACAGCGCACGGAAACGCCATTTACCTTCCCGCCGGAGCGGTTCCTATTTATCTACTTGCACTTTGACGTGCTTTTGAACTGCTAGGTTGGCAGGAGCAGGGACCGAGCAACGGGAGCTCACCCCGTCGCAGGGATTCGAACTGCCGACCTTCTGATCAGCAAGCCTTAGGCTCTGTGGTTTAACCCACAGCGCCACCTGAGAGCTGTTAGGAGACCCCCTATTGCCCCTACCAGAACTACAAGTCCCAGAGTGGTTTAACTATCTCTCTCTCTTCAAAGGGAACTCTGAGAATTGTAGCTCTGTGAGGGGAATAGGGAGGGTCTCCTAACAACTCTCCACACTCTTAACAAAATACACTTCCCATGATCCTTTGGCAGAAGCCATGACTGTTTAAAGTGGTATCATAGTATGTTAAACGCATTATATGAATGTGGCTTTAGCCTTGGCTAGCGTAGCTTTTCAGCTGGCTGGAAGAATGGAGACGGCCATCTTGAAATCCCAGTTGCCTCAGTTATGTTCCATGCCACCTCCTCTGCCTTGGGAATGCAACCCTTAACCCATCCGTCCGACAACACTTGACTGGAAAGCCAAGGTCTAATCTCCTGGCCGTTTTTCTTTCTTCCTTTGGAAAAAAAATAAAATAAAATAAAACCACTCTGTCATTAACAAATGAGGCCCAGGCCTTGATTAATTCTGCAGGTTTCTTCCATTAGAAGCCACTACATCATTGTTGCCGAACAGCCTTCCCGCCCCCCCTTCCCCTTCAGAGCTGACCTTCTTCCCATCGTTTGGCCATTTCCCTTGGCTGTGGAAGTTATTATAGGCTGGTTATTTGAAAGACCTGGAAGCCGGGGCAGCCTCTGCTTCCTTTCATCTGAGGCTCTGCGCCTCCTCAACCCTTGGCAGTTTGGAAGGATGGTGGAAGTAATTAATGGCTGAGGAGGAGAGGAGGAGGTGCTCACAAGAGTCAAAAATTCCTCTTGACAATGACCACATGTCTGAGGCTTGGCTACCAGTACACCTGGCAAGGTCGGCCTAAGAGAGATTAGTCTCCATGGCACATGTAGGCAATGTTTGCGCCATACATTTAAAGATCCATGATGCCACTTTATCAGTGGTTCCCTCCCAAAGAATTCTGGGAGCAGCAGTTGATGAAGCGTTCTAAGAGGTGCTAGGAGGCCCCTATTCCCCATAGAAGTCCTAGACTGGTTTAACAATCCATATCTTCCCAGGGAACTCTGGGAATTGCATATCTGTGAGAGGAATGACTGGATGCCTATCATTGGCTCTGCCTCCACCTACTGTTGAGCTTCCTGTCTTCTGCTTCCATGTCTATCCCAATGGGCACCACCAACCATCACTGGTTTGTTGGCTCTGCCACTGTGATGGCCTGGGATTCAGACTCAGATGCTGAACCTGAGGGATCCCAGCCTGCACAGGATTCCCCGCCTCCAGAACCAGCAGAGCCGGGGCTAGGGCTTGAGTCTGAAGGGTCCTCCCCTGTGCTGGATCCTCAGGTGCAGGCATCTTCTGAGTCTGCTCTGGCTCCTGATGGGGTGGAGGACCCATTGCCTGCAGGTGCTCCACTCCCAGCCCTGTCAGGGGAAGCTGAGGTTGCCTCTGGGTCTGGTAACCCTCCAGCCTCTCCTGAGCTGCAGAGGCTCAGGGCAGAGAGGCGAAGGGAACTGAGTTTCTGCAGGAGGAGTGCTCGCCTCCAAGCCAGGAGAGGCGAGTCACCAGAGGATTGGGGCCGCCCTATGCCTCGGGGCAGATAAAAGCCGGCCAGTCCCAGCCCCAAATTGCAGGAGCAACATTGTTGGTTGCCAGTTCCTGCTTGAAACCTGTCCTGCTTTCCTGCCTGAGCTCCTGACCCGCCCTGGTTCCCTGCTTGCCTACCTGTTCCTGACTTCGCCTGACTCCCTGCCCTGCACCCAGCTTCAGTGACTACGGACTGCCTTTATGTTGCACCCCTGACCACGGACTGGACTTGGACCTCGCCTTTTGGGTAACCCACGGGACCAGCACAGACACATTTCCATGTTTTCTTCTGCGCCCCATGATTTCCAGGCATGCGTCTGAGAGGTTTTACTTTTGTTTTCTTCACCTCTGAATCGGAAAACATGTCAGTATGCAGAAAACCCACTCGGTGTTTGTTCCGGTGTTTTAAGGAGTTTGCCCTTAGCAGGGACACTTGAGAGGAGAGATGGGAAGAGGAAACAAGACAGAAAAAGAAGATGTTGAGAATTTGACTGGAGGTTACGAACAAAGTTCTTTTCTTAAAGAAATCATCAGAACCCAATTCTCATGGGTGAAAGGAGTGGAGATGCAAATGAGTTGCTGCATTGTGAGCATAAGCTCTCCCTAGTCATCATGTAAACTAGCTAGGATTTAAAACACACACGCAGGCTATATTCTGAGAGAAATAGGGACAAGCTTGACTGACAGCTATTGGCCATACGAGACTTAAACCACATGAGTGATGTCAGCTGGTGGAAGGCCAAGGGATGGTCGGCTGTGCCCTCTCCTCTTAGATTTGTCATTGACGTGCATTGTTATCTGCAAAGGGGGTGGAGGAGAGAATGTAACCAGAAACACATTTTTAAGTGAAGGACTGACCTTTGAGGAATCGGGAAGATGTTTTGAGGCTGGCCAGCTGTGCGGGTGTCTGCCTCTCTGGGTTAAGCTAGATGGAATGGTTTCTAGTGGGGTGTCCCCATTGGGAACACAGAGGGAGCCTGACCCTCAGAGGCTCGATGCAGGCAATATTTTAAAACATCATCCATCTCTTTGCACGTTCTCTGCTCATGCTAGCAGTGATTAAGCACAAGAGGGGCATTTCCAGGTACTTAAAAGATCCGGGGCAGAGACTCCTGACCAGAGATGGGTGGATCTTTCAGCTTCTCATTTTTTCCAAACTTAAATTCATTTCTCCAGCAGCAGTCTGTGGCTACAAAAAGAAAAGATTTCCTATTGCTGTTGGGAAGAGCAGAAGAAGAATCAGGACTCTGTTCAAAAGAAACTCAAAAAGCATTCTCCCACTGTATCATGCCTCTAATAGCATCCTTACCAGCCAACACAATCCTTAGTGTGATTTCTGTATCCAAATGCTTCATGACAGTAAGGGCCAAAGTAGATAGGCTTTAAAGTAAGTTTTTGGGTGGTGGTGATGAAACACATTTGTAGACTGTTTGGTGGCATAAAGATATTGAAACAGTGTGCAGGGTGAAAAGGGGGAAAACACAGAAACACAAGTTCTCAGAACAATAAGAGCCAGCTCAACAAACTCTAAAACAATAAAGCCACCCATACAAACTCTTAAAAACAACAAAAACATTTCATCAAATGTAAAATGACTCAGTTACGCAACAGGGAAAGCCTTCCTAAACAGAAATGTATTCAAGGGGCAGCTAAACATAATCAAACTAGGCGCCTGTCTGACCATTGATTCAGCTGGTGATTGATTCCAGAGAGCTGGAGCTGCAACACTAAAAGCCTGGTTTCTGGTACAGGTTAGGCACGCCTCTTATGTGCTTATAGATAGCTGAATCAGTCAATTTTGGCTTCTTGGTTTCTCATTTTCTCCCAGTCCTAACCACAGCACTCTACATTTCCACATCACTTTGAGAGAGAGAAATCAAGTCCTCGTGAAGATTCACCTGCATCTTAATGTGACTTTCGCCTTCTGTACACATTTTGTATGCAATTGTGACTCATTTACAACTTCCTCTAACTTAATGCATTTTTTCTATGTTATTTTCACTCACATCTGCCTTTTCCTGCACACTTTCCCTAAATATGCACATTTTTCTACCCATGACCTGATCAGAGAGCTGTACTCCAAAATCTTGATAAACACAAATGTCAAAAGTTAACTGCATTTCAGTTTACATATTGGCTTGGGAAGTATTGATTCTTAAAATGCAAACTGAGCCGGATTTCAACTCCATCCCCTACCCATGACTCAAAGAGTAGAGCAATGGAAAGTTCCTAGTGCAATTTCCATTCAAAGCCTTCAAAATTCAGTGGGGAGAGAGGGGGGGGGATAGTTTCAGAAACTACACTTGTAGGTCAAGGGTAAAAGGTAAAGGGACCCCTGACCATTAGGTCCAGTCACGGACGACTCTGCGGTTGCAGAGCTCATCTCGCTTTATTGGCTGAGGGAGCTGGCGTACAGCTTCTGGGTCATGTGGCCAGCATGACTAAGCCGCTTCCGGCGAACCAGAGCGGCACACGGAAACGCCGTTTACCTTCCCGCCGGAGCAGTACCTATTTATCTACTTGCACTTCATGATTTTGAACTGCTAGGTTGGCAGGAGCTGGGACCGAGCAACGGGAGCTCACCCCGTCGCGGGGAATCGAACCGCCGACCTTCTGATTGGCATGCCCTAGGCTCTGTGGTTTAACCCATCGCGCCATCCGCGTCCCTGCAGGTCAAGGGTAGAGTTGAGCAAAACAGGCCTCCTGAAATTCTCCATTCAGTTTGTGGGTGAAATTGCAGAGGGATCATTTTGGGGTGAATATTTTGCTGAACATTTCAACCAGTCCTTTGATAATTTTCCTGAAACCCAGGCTCACCATGAGCAGCAACAGATGCACAGCTTCTTTCTTTGGGGGAGGGCCATAGTTCAGTGGCAGAGAAACTACTTTGCATGTGGAAGATGCCAGGTTCAATCCCTCAGGGGCATAGCAACGGGGGGCAGGGGGCGGTCCGCCCCGGGTTCCACCCCAGAGGGGGGTGACACTTTAAAAAATGTTTTTTAAATTTTAACTTCATTGAAAAAAAGAGATAATAGACACACACACAACCCCCCACACCTCACAAAGTGGCACCATCAGAGGGGGGTGACACTTTTTAATTTTTTTAAATTTATTTTAATTTTTATTATTATTTTTTATTATTTTTTATTTTAACTTTATTGGAAAAAAATAGATAATAGACACACACAAAACCCCCACACCTCGCAAAGTGGCACCATCAGAGGGGGGGTGACACTTTTTAATTTTTTTTAATTTTTAAAAAATTAAAGTGGGGGGGGTGACAAAAAAAATTTCGCCCCGGGTACCACCTGGGCTTGCTACGCCTCTGCAATCCCTAACATCTCTAGGTTGGGCGCAAAATGTCCTCTGTCTGAAATCCTGAAGAGCGGCTGCCAGTCAATATATATACAATGCTAACCTGGATGCTGACACTGTCTGACACAGTCTAAAGTCAGCTTCCCATGTTCCTTGTTTCCTAAGTTGTTCGTAATTTGTTTGCTTTTGCTGCCACTACAAGGAACAGACATAGCACTGTAGCTGTGTTGGCAACCCAGCCGCCATTTTGCATCTGCCACAATACCCCAGGCC
Source organism: Darevskia nairensis (assembly GCA_034642065.1). Lineage (NCBI taxonomy): Eukaryota > Metazoa > Chordata > Lepidosauria > Squamata > Lacertidae > Darevskia > Darevskia nairensis. Next base: position 779,724 of record JAWWNI010000281.1, read on the forward strand.
TAGCGTCGTTCAAGGGCATATTGGAAGCAAAATAGTCTCTGTTGCAAAACATTTGGGCAAATGGTCCATTTTAAAGGAGCCCTTTCCTGAAACAAAGGAAATTCTCAGAAATTTCCCCAGAACAATCTCCTCTGGTCCTGGAGGCAAAAAGCACTCCTCCCCCCAAACTAAAACTCAGCAATAAACCCAGTGTTTTTAATGCCCTTATACTGGAATTAGTCCAAATTCTTTTCTCCACATGCTGATCAACTCATCAACCTTACAGTATATTGTGTGTGTTTGGCACACACACAGAGAGAGTTACACACACATGTATGTAAAAAAACACAAAATTATGCCTGCAGGTGTCCCATAAAAGAATTCCTATGAACAATAAATCAGACACAAAATAATCATTGCCAACTAAAGGACTGTACTTCTCATATTATTAGGCCCTAAGTAATGAAATGTTTTTTCTAGCTTATCGTGTCTACACAAGAGAGGGAGGTGGATTCTTCTCGGGGATATTGAGAGGCGGGTAATCTGACACTCTTAAAAAACCCTTCAGTGGGCCCAGATTTCCCATAGTTAAGACGCCTCAGAACAGCATGTTTACAAAGGGCCCCTCGTCCCTTCCTGGAGTTACGGTTGGATAACTGGCCTGGCCTATATGGATGCCATAATGGGGGCAATTCCCCAAGTCTCTCTGGGGCAGATATTCCTAGCATCTAACTTGACAGACACACAGGAGCTGTGGCTTTCTGCATTCTCCGGAGGGTAATTAGGTTCATTAGCAGGCGATTAATTCCTTTGCTCACCTGCCAAGTTGGGTTGATCCTTAGGGCTAGTTTTTTAAGATAAACCCCCCAAAGGAAATACACTCCAGAACCTGATAAAATTAAGACTGATGTGTAACATGACAGGAACTTAGCTGCACCATTTAATACCTGAGGAAAATAATACCCATAATTGCCACAAAGGGCCGTTGGAGAAAGGATACGTAGATGGACCAATGATCTGACTTGGCTGATTAATATTCTACACAGCGTTTAAAATGTTCTGTGGGGATCTTGTGTTTGTGTTATTGTTCTGCTGTTTCGTTTTACTTATTTTCATGTTTTTATCTTCTATTGTACTCTGTGAAGTGCCCCAAGATATGATGACGAAGGACAGTGTATGAATCTGATAAATAATAAAATAAGAATATAAAATATATGGCAGCTTCCTGAGTCCCCAAACTTGGCTCTGTGGCGAGTGGCTCTGCCAATCAGATTCAGTTCCCTACTCCTGAAACATTTCATGAATCTGATTTAATTACTTTTATTTATTTATAATAGTGTCCTCTCTCAAAACATCATGGCAGTGTACAGCAACGTAAAAGCAACACCAGGCATTCCTGAAAATGACTGGCTGCTCAAGGGACATTTTCAAGGACTGCATAGGCCAGTCGACAAAAAGAAAGCTTCAGGAGACACTTGAAAGTCAAAAGGGAGAGTGTCTGTCTGCTGAAACTCTGCTAGAGGTGTGTTTTACAGCATAGGATAGGTACAATCACTCAGGCATCGGTCTGTTTCTAAGCACAATTCAGTGTGTTGGTGCTTACCATTGTTAGAGAAATCAGTAAGGTCCAGACTGCTGGACAATCGACAAAGGAACTTTGTTATGGTCAACAGTTATAAGAATACAGAATATAGTTGTCTTAGCATTATGTCACTGTATACTGTCACATAATGCTAAGAAAGCTGCCTTGAAAATTTGTTGTTGTTGTTCAGTCGTTCAGTCGTGTCTGACTCTTCGTGACCCCATGGACCAGAGCACGCCAGGCATGCCTATCCTTCACTGCCTCTCGCAGTTTGGCCAAAATTTGAAAATTTTAAAAACTTTTTAAATTTTGAAAACTTGAAAATTTAGTGCAACCATTAATCCAAAAACTGTCTGGGCACCCGGTTGACTTCCTTCTTGCTTTTTTATTGCAAGACACTGACCAGTTTGTAACCCTACAAATGGCAAAAAAATACAAGAGACATACAAGAGACGAAATGGACTGTTGATTGGAAATTGAAATTGTTTGGAATTAATATTTACACTATCTTGTATACTTATTAAGTCTTGATTACCACTAATTTTATTGCCAAAAATTTAAATTCAACTGTGTGAGTTTAACTGCTGTTCTTGTGTTGTCTTGTGTTATGAGCTTAAAGCTGAAATAAAGTTGATTGATTGCCTTGAAAAGGGTTTTTAAAAGGTTTTAAAAGGGCAAACGTATTTTAGTAACATGCTAAAACCTTCTTGCAACTTTTGTTATTTTCGAGTACATTTGAGGAAGCGACTCGCATGATTCTTGGCATGTCATCTACTGTATAGACATTTTGCACACTGTACAATGATCACTTCAGATGGTGACAGCAGTCACGAAATTAAAAGACGCCTGCTTCTTGGGAGAAAAGCAATGACAAACCTAGACAGCATCTCAAAAAGCAGAGACCTCACCTTGCCGACAAAGGTCCATATAGTTAAAGCTATGCTTTTCCCAGTAGTAATGTACGGAAGTGAGAGCTGGACCATAAAGAAGGCTGACCGCCGAAGAATTGATGCTTTTGAATTATGGTGCTGGAGGAGACTCTTGAGAGTCCCGTGGACTGCAAGAAGATCAAACCTATCCATTCTTAAAGAAATCAGCCCTGAGTGCTCACTAGAAGGACAGATCCTGAGGTTAAGGCTCCAGTACTTTGGCCACCTCATGAGAAGAGAAGACTCCCTGGAAAAGACCCTGGTGTTGGGAAAGATGGAGGGCACAAGGAGAAGGGGACGACAGAGGACGAGATGGTTGGACAGTGTTCTCGAAGCTACCAACATGAGTCTGACCAAACTGCGGGAGGCAGTGAAGGATAGGCGTGCCTGGCATGCTCTGGTCCATGGGGTCACAAAGAGTCGGACACGACTGAACGGCTGAACAACAACAACAACAATGTTCAGAGCAGCTGTGGCAAAGATGGGCAAGGAGACCCTTTGGATAGGAGTATTGGAAAAATAAAGCAGGGCCGCTGACACTTGCTCCAGATAATTATCTTGTGGTTTGATTTCCACAACACCAATAAAACCTTCCACAGCCAGGGACCATTGAAGTCATCAATGGAGGTGCTCTTCCAGACACTGCTGCCAGTTGAGGTCACAAGGGGAAAACTAGGGGAGATGTTGGTAGGGACACTCATTTACACAACTCCCTCCCTAAAGAGTCTCACCTGGCATACAATCTGTCGTCTTTTTGGTGTCAGAAACCAAGACATTTTGGTCTCAGGGTTTTTTTGCAGTTCTGAAGTTCTAAACTATTTTGGCTGAAACTTTCAACTGCTGGCTTTCGCATTCGGCTGATCTTTGTTTTGCTAGATCATATTAATTGTAATTGTTGCTTCTATTCAGAAGCAGGGCAGGAGGGGGACAGTCGCAGGGACTGTACAGTCATACCTCGGGTTACGAATGCTTCGGGTTATGTTTTTTCAGGTTGCGAACGCGGCAACCCCCGGAAGTGTTTACTTCCGGGTTTCTCCGCATGCGCAGAAGCGTTCTGTGCAGTTCACGCATGCGCAGAAGCGTGAAAGCGCCGCTTGGGTTACGGATTTTCGGGGTGCGAACGGCACCCCGGAAAGGATTGGTTCGTAACCTGAGGTACCACTGTATGGCTGAAGGGCAATATACAAGCCTATCAAACAAACAAACAAACAAATAAAAACAATCCCCACCCACAAAAAACACACTCCCCAAGCATGCAGCTCAAATATAATCTGGCTGAGCTAAATGACTGTGTTTCTGGTGTGACTCAGAAACATTTTACCCTAATCTTTAACATGTAAATACAAAGCAGTTCTTTTGTGTGCCAGTCCTCTGGTATGGGGATGGAGGAGAAATTTGATTCAGTCCACATTTAAAGATGGATTTACCTAATTTCTGCTTTCCAAAACAATATGTGAACCAAATCACAGCCATCTTTTAAAACTTGCACTTCTCCGAATTTTTCAATCCCATTCTCCAGCCACGTAATGTGTACAGAAATGCATATACACAGATGAAAATGCATATATGTGAGTGAAAGTAACATACACAAATGCATTCAATTAGGGAAGATATAAATCTTGGGGAAGGTACGCTTTGCAAAAAGGTGTGTATATTAGGAACAGCTGCATCCAAAATTGTGCATTTGGGGATAAATTTTCACAAACATGATGAATTTTCATGAGGACTAGAAAAATAATCTCAGATTGATGTGGAAAAGTGGAGAGCCGAACTTAAAATGAGAATTTGTCAGAAACTGAAATGAACAGATTTGTCTGTTCTTATTTTGGTGTCATTCTTCTCTTCCCCCCCCCTCCCCCTTGTTTTACTGTTGCCTGGTAACCAGCTACAACACTTTCCTATTTCATGCTGTAAGATTTCAAAAGGTAAGAGTGGATTTTGTAAGCCAACAGTCCTAGCCAAAGCGCTTGGAAGATTGCTGGGGGTGGAGTGGGGAGGTTGAAATAAAGTTTACAGAGATCCTGCCTTTGCCAAATCAGTGTGTTTTTATTTTCATAAATGTGCACTTTAAATTCCTGGCATTGGGCTGTCGAACCCTGGAATCCAATTAAGTCATAGTACACAGAGTTAAAATTCCAAACCTTCCCCACCCATCTCTGAGAAGTGCAAAATCACAGGCTACTTAATCCCACCATGTCGGTAATTTCATTGCTGTTTGTACAGCACTTTGAACGTGCAGCGCTACAAGGTTTAAGCACGCTGTTGTTTTAACAACCAATCCCTCATTGGGCAATGAGAATAATTAATCATCATTATCTCCTTCAGAACACACAGCACCCCTGCAAAACACACCTGAGCACCAACAACATCAGACTAGGAGCTTTTTAAAAAAATGTAAGGTAAAGGTAAAGGGACCCCTGACCATTAGGTCCAGTCATGTCCGACTCTGGGGTTGCGGCGCTCATCTCGCTCTATAGGCCGAGAACTGGCGTACAGCTTCCAGGTCATGTGGCCAGCATGACTAAGCTGCTTCTGGCAAACCAGAGCAGCACACGGAAACGCCGTTTACCTTCCCGCCGGAGCGGTTCCTATTTATCTACTTGTACTTTGACATGCTTTCAAACTGCTAGGTGGGCAGGAACTGGGACCAAGCAACGGGAGCTCACCCCGTCGCAGGGATTCGAACCGCCGACCTTCTGATCAGCAAGCCCTAGGCTCTGTGGTCTAACCCACAGCGCCACCTGGGTCCCAACTTAAAAAATGTAGCAAGGGGCTTTACAAGAAGAATTGGCCCGAGCAACAGCCTATTCCAACTGCAACTTTCCCAAAGAGTTCAGGACTACTCTTTATATATATACTAGTTGAAGTTAGCCCGTTACATAACGGGCGCTAGAGGGGGAGGAGGCAGGAGGAGGCAGAGCAGCGGCCGCTGGGGGGTGGAGAGGGGCTCCCTCCCCCTTCTTCTTTTTCCCCGGCGGCGGCTGCAGCAGCGGCGGTAGCGGCGGCGAGCCGCGGGGATTGGGCTCTGCCTCTGTGTCCGTGCGAGGCAGCGGCGCTGGCGCAACTGAGAACGCGTGTGCGCCGCCGCTGCCTCGCGGACACGCCCCCCTCTCCACCCGCTCCAATCCCTGCGTCCGTGTGGGTCCCGGACATGCGCAGTAGCGCACTTCCGTGACACACAGAACGGACGCAGGGACACAGCAAGTTTATTATATAGGATAAATATATATATATATATATATATATATATATATATATATATATATATACACATACATATATATATACACATACATATATTAAATATAATTTTTAATACATGTACATATGTTTGTGTGTGTGTGTGTGTGATTTTTTTATTAGTTTTTCCAATACACCCCCAATAATAGCCAAATTATAACAATGGCAATTAATTCCCAAATTATACAATTGTCAAAGTGCCAATCAACTTCCAGTTTTTACATTTTAGTTAAAGAGGCTCCCCGCATGATGGTGCATTTAGGTGCGTTTCCGATCTTATATCACTGCGTTCCATAATCTTAATTAATGTCAGTTAAATTTCAGTTATAATACTAATCCCTTAGTCAACAGCTACATAATTAATGATTTCCATTCGTGGTGTTACAATATATACCGGTAAATCTATAAAGTTTCAAGCGAGGAACTCAATCTATTGTCTTTCTTCTGCCCTGCAGGAACTGCTCTTTATATTGACAGAGTCATCCAGAAGACTCTACAGCATGGGTAGGCAACCTAAGGCCTGGGGGTCGGATGCGGGCCAATCGCCTTCTAAATCTGGCCCGCGGACGTTCCTGGAATCAGTTAGTTTTTACATGAGTAGAATGTGTCCTTTTATTTAAAATGCATCTCTGGGTTATTTGTGGGGCATGCCTGGTGTTTTTTACATGAGTAGAATGTGTCCTTTTATTTAAAATGCATCTCTGGGTTATTTGTGGGGCATGCCTGGTCTTTTTACATGAGTAGAATGTGTGCTTTTATTTAAAATGTATCTCTGGGTTATTTGTGGGGCCTGCCTGGTCTTTTTACATGAGTAGAATGTGCTTTTATTTAAAATGCATCTCTGGGTTATTTGTGGGGCCTGCCTGGTGTTTTTACATGAGTAGAATGTGTGCATTTATTTAAAATGCATCTCTGGGTTATTTGTGGGGCATAGGAATTTGTTCATTCCCCCCCCCCCAAAAATATAGTCTGGCCCCCCACAAGGTCTGGGGGACAGTGGACCAGCCCCTTGCTGAAAAAGTTTGGTGACCCCTGGTCTACAGAGCAAAAACCCATTTTGGGGTCAGCACACCTTGTTTGCACTTGCCATCTGATTGCGGTTATCTGCTTTGGGGCTGACACCCGGAGTATACATTGGCAGACTCACCCCATCCCTCCAGGGGGCCCACTTCTACCGCCTGAAGCCCTCTAGCTCTGATGCTTCTTCTCCTTTAAGAATGTAAAAAGGACCCTACTGGATCATCAGACCAATTAAGTCTAGCATCCTGTTTCTGGGAGTGGCCAACAGATCTTGCCCAAGGTCCCTCTAGAACTGGCACTGATCTGCGTCACATGATTTAACCCAAGAGAGGTAGAGGGGTGGTGACATACAGGGGAGATGTGGACAATCCTTCTTTGGAGCTATTACCTATTCTCACTGAAGGGAGCTGCAGTCCAGAAACATCTGGAAGGCTACGGATTCCCCACCTTATCCTAAATCATGGCTGGTCACAGCCAGTCAGTCTACTCTGGGAAAGTTCATGGTTAGAATACTATGTCAAAGCATTCCTTTTGCCATCTTTACTGCTGTTGAATGGAATTGGGTTAGAAGATTCCTTGCTTCATGTTATGTTTCTTGGTTGGCCTTGCTATTGGTTTGCCCTGGGCTGCTTTGTCGAGTCCCAAAGTCAAGATACAAATATTGTGATTGCTAAAATAACAGAACAGCCTGGACTGAAGTTCCTGCCTTCGTTTCTTTGTAGAAACCACCTGCCATGCTGAGATATTTTTGGCCTCGGTTGTGACGCTGCCTCAGCGAGGACTTGAGAAAAGAAGTATCAACATGGTTTGGATTTGTGTCTGATCCACCAATTCTCTGTCTACGGGCAGTTCCTCACAAGTTCAGAACTCCAGCAAGTCTGCACTTGCTCAGCAGTCATGTCAAGAGATTTAGGTGACTGGTTTTCACAGCATGCACAAATTCAAACAGTGTTTTCACGCAGCACATAGTTATTCACTCCTACAAGTCGCAGTGATGGCCATGGAGAAGAAGACTATCAACAACTACTAGTCATGGTAGCTATATTTCATTCGTGTCCTGCTTGAGCTGGGCTTTCCCATAGGCATCTGGTTGGCCAAGGTGCTGGACTTGATGGACCTTTGGTCTGATCCACCAGCGATCCTCGTACACTCTTAATTCTTACATCACAATCAACGTGCTGGTAATACAAAGTCTCCAGAAAGGCAGCTGATGGAGTGGAAGTTGAGTTGGTTGCAAACAGCAGTATTTTAACCCTGATTGCAGATGCAGTTTACGTTGTAGAAGCTTTTAAGGTGGGTCTGTCTCCACACGCTTGAATTCAAGCTGGTGTACTTGAGATTCCTGCATTGCAGGGAGTTTGACTAAATGACCCGTCCAACTCTACAATTCTATTATTCTACAGAATATGCTGCAATGGGGCTGGGCATGTGTCCTACTGTATAGAATCATAGAATCATAGAGTTGGAAGAGACCACAAGGGTCATCCAGTCCAACCCCCTGCCAAGCAGGAAACACCATCAAAGCATTCCTGACAGGTGGCTGTCAAGCCTCTGCTTAAAGACCTTCAAAGAAGGAGACTCCACCACACTCCTTGGCAGCAAATTCCACTGTCGAACAGCTCTTACTGTCAGGAAGTTCTTCCTAATGTTTAGGTGGAATCTTCTTTCTTGTAGTTTGAATCCATTGCTCTGTGTCCTCTTCTCAGGAGCAGCAGAAAACAACTTTTCTCCCTCCTCTATATGACATCCTTTTATATATTTGAACATGGCTATCATATCACCCCTTAACCTTCTCTTCTCCAGGCTAAACATACCCAGCTCCCTAAGCCGTTCCTCATAAGGCATCGTTTCCAGGCCTTTGACCATTTTGGTTGCCCTCCTCTGGACACGTTCCAGCTTGTCAGTATCCTTCTTGAACTGTGGTGCCCAGAACTAGACACAGTATTCCAGGTGAGGTCTGACAGTGGTACTATTACTTCCCTTGATCTAGATCACGGGTGTCAAACACAAGGCCCGGGGGCCAAATCCGGCCCGCCAGACCTCGTCATGTGGCCCGTGTAGCCTCCGCCGGCCGCCAGCCTTGTGTTTGACACCCGTGCCCTAAAGCTCTGCCAGGTGCTGGTCCATCCTTCCAGGGATCCGCTAACCTCTCCGCGAGAAGCTGCAGCGGAGGCCGCCCTTGCAAGATGCCCACCCCCCGTCTGGCGGAGGAGGCGGAGCCGACCGGCGAACGCCCCCTCCCCGACCTCCGGCTCTCGGTTGGGGCTGCCGGGCTGGCCGAGCGCTCGCCGCCGCTGAGGAGCCCTGCCCATGGCGCAGCGCCTCGCCCCCGCTGCGCCGCCTCGCGCTCTCCCGGCAGCGGCGCTGGGAGGTGGCGCAGAGTGAGCGGCCAGCGGGCGGGCGAGGCGAGGCGGCACTGCTCTTTGAGCGCGCCCAGCCAGCCAGCCAGCCAGCCAGCCAGGCAGTCGCGCTCCTCGCTGGCGCTCCGTGTCGGGCCGAGATGCTGCTGCCGACCAAGAGCCCCGCTCGCCGGCAGAGGAAGGAGCGGCTGGCGGGCCAGCTGGGGCTCGTGGCCTCGCTGCTGCTGCTGCTGTTGGCGGGCGCCCTGGCAGGGTTCCTCAGCGGCGGTGAGCGCTCGGCCAGCCCGGCAGCCCCAACCGAGAGCCGGAGATCGGGGAGGGGGCGTTCGCCGGTCGGCTCCGCCTCCTCCGCCAAGAGCGGGAGCTTCGCCCGCCAGGGACCAGCGCGCGGGGATGGCGAGTCCTCCCTGCGAGAGGCTCCCCCTGGAGAAACGCCCCCGATCTCGCCTTGCCCTTCGGGGAGCCCTTGGCTTGCCTTCCCTGGGCTCGGGGCTTCTGCCCGGATTTGTCCTTCCGCCGGAGAGAGAGCGGCGGTCCCCTTCCGGCTGCGCCTTAAGTTTCCCTGCGCCTCCATTCCCAGAGTGCTCGGAGCGGAGTCTTTGCCCCACGGCTCGGCACAAGGGGGGCTTCTTCCCTTGCCAGCCAAGAAGGGGGGCTGTGGAGGGACAGCCTTCTCTGTGGGGCTGGGCAGGCTAGAGGGAGACACATCCCCCGCACCCCGCACCCCGCCGTCCAAGAGGCAACCTTAGGGGGGACAGATTTGGGGCAGATTGGACCCATGCAGGGCAAAAGCCTCCCCTCCCCAGAGGTTTTTCCTGCGGAAGCCCCATTGCAGTGGGTGGCAGTAGTGCAACAACCCCCATTCCTTGCCCCATGTGGATGATACTCTTTGAAAGGAGAGTGTCCATTGGGGTTTCCACCTCCTGAACTGAAACATCTTGAGCTGGTCCTGCCAAGTCTACCTTTCTTCTCACTAGCAGAGAACGAGCTCTAGCAGGAGCGCCAAATTGAGTAAAATAGGAGGGGGGGCGGCTCAGGTAAACCCCACCCTGCATAATCACAAGATGCGGCTCGCACACACCAACCATTGATTTTAATGGCAATGCCCATCCATTTTGCAGGGGCCCAGCCCCCTCAATATTTTGTTATTACTTACATTATTACAAAAAACAGTAATAATTGAATGCAGTGACAATAATTTATGATAATAAAGAGTAGACACATAGTCCTACAGATACAACCGGCCCTTTGAGGGTGACCAAACTGATGATGCGGCCCCCAATGAATTTGAGTTTGACACCCCTGATCTAGATGCTATACTCCTATTGATGCAGCCCAGAATTGCATTGGCTTTTTAAGCCGCTGCATCACACTGTTGACTCATGTCAAGTTTGTGGTCTACCAAGGCTCCTAGATCCTTTTCACATGTACTGCTCTCAAGCCAGGTGTCACCCATCCTGTATTTGTGCCTTTCATTTTTTTTGCCCAAGTGTAGTACTTTACATGTCCCTGTACAGAGGACAGTCTTCTGTTTGAAGGACCTTCTGGCCCAAAGCCCACTTTAAAGACTAAGAACCACATTACTGGACAGCATTAAGATTTCCATTGATTTCATTAGGGGTGAAAGGGTTTGTCAAGTTAAGTTGTCTCCTTTTCTAATCTTTTCCCACCATTCTCCCCATTTCTGCAACAATTTGCAGAAAGAAAGAAAGAAAAAATCCTCAATTTAGTGATCATTTCTCTATGAGAACACATTTTTTATGCAGGTTTGACTAAAGCACAATTTTTTTTGCAGGCAATTTCTCCTAATATAATGTTATTCTCAGTAACATATTTATTTTAATGCACACTTTCGCTTAATATATGCATCTTTGTAAACAGGGTTTGGTTGGACAACTACCCCTCGAAATTTGAATGAGTGCAAATTTCAAGGAATGGCTGTGTTTCGATTCTCATATTGTTTTGGGAAGTTCAAATTTGATAGATTTGCCTTTAAATGTGAATGGAATCAAACTTCTCTATCATCCCAAACCCCTGCACATCAGTCTTAGAGAGGGGAGAGAGATGCGTATGAGGCGAAGGAATTGTAAACGATGGCAAACTTTTAAAATATACAAAATTTAGAAATGAAAAATGATGGAACAAAGAATTCCCAAGTTCAGAAGCAAGACAGATCATTTGGAACTCAAAAACCCTGGGAGAAAAAGGAGGTGAATTTTCGAGGTGCTGCTATTGAACCCAATTCCATGTCAGAAAGAATTTCACTCCAGCCCAAACTGGGAAAACATTGGCGACAGGATGCCCTGTCTCAGGCCAAAGGATTGGGAAGAATGGCCCACCGTTCCTACTCCGACTCTACTGGGAAAAGAAATCACCTCCAGCCCTTCGCAATTTCCCGTCAGTTTTTGCCAGGCTACTGCTTTATTAATAGAGGGAGAGGACGGGGAACGCCAAACATAAATTCACACCATCAGTCACAAGGAAGAGAGAGGGAAAAAGTTCAGCTGTCTCCATGATTTAGGAGCCCCCCTGAGCTATGGTGCGGAGAGAGGGGGTGGGAAACCAAACCACACACGCACAGACTTGGTCGAAGGGGAAATCTCCCATTTGAGTACAGCATGTTCACTGACAATAACCTGGAACTGAATTGTACAGATCCCAGGCTTAAAAGAATGTAATGAAAAGGATGGACACTTAGCAAGGAAACACCTGCCCTCATTGAGGATGAGGGATGTAATGTTTATCCTAATAAAAATGTGCTAGCAATAGCCATCTATCATGACAGGGAAAAGCCTGGCTTAAAACCCTTGAACCATGCTACCTTTATAGGTGTGTGCTTATGTGCATGCACGCACACGCACATATGGACCATAGCTCAGTGGTAGAGCATCTGCTTTGCATGCAGAAGGTCCCAGGTTCAATCCCTGGTAGCAGGAAAGACCCCTGCCTGTTACCCTGGGTGCTAGCTGTCAGTCAGTGTAGATAATATTGAGCTGGCTAGATCTAAGCTACTTGGTATTCAGCAGCTTCCTATCTTCTGATACACTGGGGGATGGAGAACTGGTGGTCCTCCAGGTGTTGTTGGACTGTGACTCCCATCAATCCCTAGCCACTGGCCAGCCCATTTGGGGATAATGGGAAATGGAGTCCAGCACCTTCTGGAGGGCAACTATTTCCCATTCCTACTTTCCCCACTGTCTCCAATGATCCCAGCACAGTGGATGTGGTTGCTGTGTGATCAAAATCCAAGACTCACCTGGAAGCATTCGTGGCCTCTTCAAGTCTTGGTGGCTGGAGTCAATCTGGAAACAAATCCAATCTGCAGTGCAATAGCTCAACCACAGGGCCTAGGGCTTGCCGATCAGAAGGTCGGCGGTTCGAATCCCCGCGATGGGGTGAGCTCCTGCTCTGGTTCGCCAGAAGTGGCTTAGTCATGCTGGCCATATGACCCGGAAGCTGTACGCCAGCTCCCTTGGCCAATAAATCGAGATGAGCGCCGCAACCCCAGAGTCGTCCATGACTGGACCTAATGGTCAAGGGTCCCTTTACCTTTAGGGGCAGCAGGACACAGAAATCCATACAGACCTGACCAGTTCCTGATGACCAACATCAGCTGAGAGAAGGGGCAGCCAAAGTGGTGTCCTTTGGCCGCTATGGACTACAACTCCCATGACCATCAGCCATTCTGGCTGAGGCTGATGGGAATTGTAGTCCATAACATCTGGGAGGGCACCAAGCTGTGACTACCACTGGGTTAGAAAATGCAAAAAAAAAAAAACACCAAAAAACCCCCACACACACACACAAACAAAAAAACACCAATAATCCCACGTAATAATGACCATGTCAGAAGCTACTTGAAGATGTGATATGTGGGAATGCTGGTGAGCAGGAAGTGCAGATAGGTACAATAACCACTAACTATACATTGTCCAATACGTTCTGTGCATTATTATTTAAATCTCATTCTGCTCTTCAGGAATGTAAAATGGTGTGTGTGTACCTGAAAGAATTTATATAAAAAGGCAAGAGGCCCTATTTTTAGAGGAAAAAACATTTTAGCCCTAGCACCTTTAGGAAACATCTCTATAGAGTGAGTGAGTGAGTGAGTGAGTGAGTGAGTGAGTGAGTGAGTGAGTGTCTATGTGTGTTCATGCACATGAGAAAAAGAGACACTAGGGATGGGAGGATCTGTCAGTTTTGGGTTTTCTCAATTTTTCACTTTCCCACAGGGAAATCCACCATATTTCTGCATCTTTTTGCCATAAAAAAACAACAACCTCCTTGTGAAAATCTGTTAGCATTTTGGCATGCATTCCCCCCAACATACAGTCTCTTTTTTTGCAAGCCGCTTCTCCTAATATAATACATACATGTTTGTATGTTATTTTCACCCATGTGCACATTTGATGTTCACTTTCCTCAAATAGATGCAATTTTGCATGCAGAATAGATGCCATTTCGTACACAAAAGTATATGCACACTTCTAGATTTTCCTTTTGTCTTATGCTGGTTTTGATGTGTGCGTTTGCTCATTTATTATTGTAAGTCAACTCTGAGTTACTTTTTATTTTTAAGTGACTAAGTTTTATGGCAATGTTGATTATGGATTTCACATTACGGATTTCACATTGCAAAATTCAGAGAAGCGCACATTTCAAAGAATAGCTACATTTCCATTTGCACATTGTTTCAGGAAATACAAATCACTCCTGTCTTATTGGATTGATGATCCCCTTTCTCCCCCTGTGTTTCATCTGCGTGGGATTCATGCTTATATTGTGTTGGCCAATGGCTACAAACAATAATAAAGACTTCCTTTCTTAGCACTGCAGATTAAGCAGCTTCCCGTTCCAATCCTAACCAAAGTAGATTTCTCCCCCACCCTGAAAACAGACAGGCAAAGAAAGACAGGATGGTTTCATCAACCCATTGAAAGACTTTTTGCTTTCTCTGTAACGGATACTGCATCACACAATATTTCTTAAGTAAATAGTGGGGGGGAAGAGGCAGGATAAGAATCGTACACACAGGCCTAGTAGCTGAGAGATGATGTATCTGGGCCCTTTCCATAACACCTGTTACAGAGCTCAAATGCACCAGGGTGGGGGAGGGGCGTCCGAGCCTCACGCCAACTAGATCTCATGCGTTGTTTTTTTACACACACAAAAATGTGCTCCATTCCTTTACCTCCCAGAGCTTTTCTTCTGCTGCACTCGGATTGCAATTACATGCTAAATATCTGTCTATCAATAGGCTGGATCCCCTCAATTTGTATGACACGCTTTAACGCAGGCCCAGCCAAGCCTAATGGAATGACAGCTATGCCCTCAAACCATAGACCCAGGGGCTCCTGGGATACTTCTCACTGGAAGGCTTTGGAGGGGAAAGAAAAGAAAGAGAGGAGGGAGGGGGGGAGAGAAAGAAGGAAGGAAAATCAAAACACGCCACCCGTTAAGGTGGTGGGAGGGACGACTAAACAGCACTAACTGGGAAAAGGAGGATAGTGCTATTGCGAAAGGATAATTTATTAACTCTCAGGAATGGTCTTGAGCAGGGGTCCCCAAACTAAGGCCCGGGGGCCAGATCCGGCCCAATCGCCTACTAATTCTGGCCCACGGACAGTCTGGGAATCAGCATGTTTTTACATGAGTAGAATGTGTCCTTTTATTTAAAATGCATCTCTGGGTTATTTGTGGGGCATAGGAATTCGTTCATATTTTTTTTTCAAAATATGGTCCGGCCCCCCACAGGTCTGAGGGACAGTGGACCGGCCCCCTGCTGAAAAAGTTTGCTGACCCCTGGTCTTGAGAAACCCAGATCACATCCGCAGCATCCATTTTAAGCACTGTACCAGTGGCTCTCAGAGGGTATGGCAGGAGAGGGTAGCATGCGTGGCAGGGAGGTTCAAGAAATATTTAAATATTCCAGTGTAGTGTAGTGTGGTACCAAAATAAGGTTATTCGCAGAATATGAACAGATGTATTTTCAAAATGAGAGCAAGAGCATCAAGTGGCTCTGAAGACAATCCTGATTTTGATGCAGAATTGCCATTCAAAAAAAATGCTGGAGAAGATTCTTTTACTTTGGGAATGATTCACATCCTTAAGTTGCAGCACTGTTTTATACTTTCTGGGTGTCCCATAATCAAGTGCTGCTAGGTGTTCCTTTTCGTTATCCCACGTATTTATTAGCAATAAAACATTCGGTGTGGCACAGACAAACTTTTATTCTGAAATTGTGGCCCAGTTTGAGGGGGAAAGGTTTGAGAACCACCGCACTGTAGCACCTTAAAGAGCTGTGGCTTCCCCCAAAGAATTCTGGGAGTTGCAGTTTGTTAAGAGTGCTCAGAGTTGTTAGGAGACCCCCTTTCCCCCTCACAGCACTACAGTTTCCAGAGTGGTTTAACAATTAATACCTCTTCCCAGGGGACTCTGGGAATGCAGTTCTGCCTCAATCAATTTCTTCCAAGTTCACTGTAAGACTAGAAAACACTAGAACTCATGAACATGCAATGAAGTCCTGAATGCTGGAAGACAGATGGCAGAGAAAAGAAAGTACTTATTTGCACAGTGTGTAGTTCAGCTATGGAGCGCGCTCCCACAGGAAGGCCACCAACTTGGATAGCTTCAAAAGAGGATTCGACAAATTCAGGGAGGTTTTAGCTACCACTAAAATAGCTACCATGATGGCTGGGATGCGGGTGGCGCTGTGGGTTAAACCACAGAGCCTCGGGCTTGCCGATCAGAAGGTCGGCGGTTCGAATCCCCGCGACGGGGTGAGCTCCTGTTGCTCGGTCTCTGCACCTGCCCACCTAGCAGTTTGAAAGCATGTCAAAGTGCAAGTAGATAAATAGGTATCGCTGCAGCGGGAAGGTAAACGGCGTTTCCGTGCGCTGCTCTGGTTCGCCAGAAGCGGCTTAGTCATGCTGGCCACATGACCTGGAAGCTGTATGCTGGCTCCCTCGGCCAGTAAAGCAAGATGAGCACCGCAACTCCAGAGTCATCCGTGACTGGACCTAATGGTCAGGGGTCCCTTTACCTTTAGCCATGATGGCATCCTGCATCTGATTAGTACTTGCTGGGAATCACAAGTGGAGAGGGGACTGTTGTGTTTGGGTCCTGCTTGCAGGCTTCCCGTGGGCATCTGGGTGGCCGCTCTGAGAACAGGATGCTGGACTAGATGGGCTACGGGCCTGATCCGGCAGGCTCTTCTTATGTTCTCATTCTGCCTTTGTGCCAGTGGTTTTTTAACACCTCTCTCATTTTCTTAGAATGGCAAGGGTGGCCACCTGCGAGGGGCCGGAACTGAGTTCTGGTGAGTTCTAATGGGGGGGGGAGACCCTGCTTTGTGCTGGAAACAGATGCCAAGGTCCCTTTAAAAAACCATCCAAGTCCATCGCTTTCCCAGTGAGCAAATTATTTAATTTTTTATAAGTAAACGGGACGCAGGTGGCGCTGTGGTCTAAACCACAGAGCCTAGGGCTTGCCAATCAGAAGGTCAGCGGTTCAAATCCCCGCGACAGGGTGAGCTCCCGTTGCTCGGTCCCAGCTCCTGCCCACCTAGCAGTTCCAAAGCACGTCAAAGTAGATAAATAGGTACCGCTCCGGCGGGAAGGTAAACGGCATTTCTGTGCACTGCTCTGGTTCGCTAGAAGTGGCTTAGTCATGCTGGCCACGTGACCCAGAAGCTATACGCTGGCTCCCTTGGCCAGTAAAGCGAGATGAGCACCGCAACCCCAGAGTCGTCTGCGACTGGACCGAACTGTCAGAGATCCCTTTACCTTTTAAGTAAATAACAAAGCAAGACAATAATCTCTTTACAGGCAACAAGGATTCCTTTCACTTTAGTAGTCTTTTTTCTCCCCCCCCCCTTTCTTTCTTTCTTTCTTTCTTTCTTTCTTTCTTTCTTCTTCTTTCTTGGTAAAACGGGTGTGTGGGGAGCAGCCGGGGGTTGGGGGGGGTTTAGGAAGAGAAAACATATCCCAACTGCTCATTGTCATAAAGAGAGCAAAACCCAAGCAGGTTGGCGCATTAAAAGTAATGATTTTTCAGCCATCGGCCAGACAGCCGTCTAATCCCATGTGAATAAAGACCTCAAATGAATAGCACCCGTCACTGAGATCCCTGATCGTGAACCCAGCTGGACAGGACTCAGACAAGCTGGTAAACATATTCAAACAAATGCTTTGGTTTAACTTTAAGGGAGGGCAATTTATTCTCTTTTCTTCCCCTTCCCAGTTGACTGCCAGTTGACTCCCTTGAAATTTTAGATCCTATTTAAAAAAAGAAGAAGAATATGAGAACAAGCTCACATCTTAAACTCACGTCCACCAATAACAGCCAGTCATTGCTGTCCAGACAGCTAGCTGTGAAAGAATTCTGTTCATGCGATGTTAGCGGAGAATCCAACATATATTGTTGGAAGATGGCGCATAATCTTAGGATCATGGACCGATTTGCTCTATGTTCATGAATCTGGGGGAATTTACCAACCTCATGTTCACAGCCTTTAATATGGATTAAAGAGCCGAAATCCCTGTGTGGAAACCAAGCATTTGCTTTATCAGGGCAAATCCGACCAAATAAAGTGGTTGGGGGGTCCCTGTTGCAGTTCCTAAAATTAAAATAAAATAAAATAAAATAAAATAAAATAAAATAAAATAAAATAAAAATCGCCTCCTGCAATGTTTTGCACCGCAAACGGCGAATTTCTAGGTAGGCCAAAAAATGAGCGCTCGGCGCCCTTACCCATGGGTCACAGTTTTCAGCCAAATTACGACGATGTCCAATTCACTCAAAAACAGTGCCGAACACCTGCAAATTGTGCACTGCAATGTTTGTGCAAGGAAAAGGAGCAGGTTCGCTCAAGTGAGTTGCAAGTAGAAAAACTGTTTGTAATGAAGTGAGAGATGTAGTTTACTTGCCCGAATTAACAGTTTGCTGAGGGCGACAAACCTGACCAAGCGCGGTTTTAATGTAAACTTGAATCACAACGATTGTGCAGTTGCCAAAGATGGTGTTTTGTATGGACAAAATTTTGAAAATAATGGATCTGTTGGTGGGGGGATGCTTGTGTGCTTTGCTCTGGAATCAGGATTATAGCAGACCTGATTCCTTGTGAGAGGAATGGAAATGAAACCTTGTAAAGTTGACCTGAATAGTGAAATAACCCAGGTGGGGCTTGGTAGCTTGGGAAGTAGGTGTGTGATGCTCGAGCTGGAACAGGATCAGGTGAGGGTCATATGCCTCATAAAGCCCAGAGCAGGTATAGGCAAACTCCGGCCCTCCAGATGTTTTGGGACTTACAACTTCCATCATCCCTGACCACTGGTCCTGTTAGCTAGAGATGATGGGAATTGTAGTCTCAAACATCTGGAGGGCCAGAGTTTGCCTATGCCTGGCCCAGAGGATATAGCAGGAAGACCCATAGCTGTCAACTTTCCCCTTTTTTTGGTGGGTAATTCCCTTATTCCGAATAGGATTCCTCACGAGAAAAGGGAAAGGTTGAAAGCTATGGGAAGACCGTTTGGCCAGGCCTGTGTCCTGGCCAGGCCTGCAATTCCAACATCGTCTGACTCGCTCGAAAATGGTGCCAAACACTTGTAAATTGTCTCCTGCAACATTTCGCACCACAAATGGCGCGTTTCTAGGTAGGCCAAAATATAGTGGGAAACCAATTGGAATAGTTTTTGTAAAATATGCAGGGATGTAAGATATGCAAAATGAACCATGGAAAGAGAAGAAAGCGAGTTCTCACAGAGAGCTACCGTTGCGGTGTGGGCAAAGAAGTCACTTCCTGGTTTTGGGGGAAGGGCTTGCTGGCCACAGCATTACTGACCCGGACTGTTGCTGGGCAAATTTGCATGTTGCAATGTTGATGGACAGCCCAGCGTCCTTAAATAGATCCGCACGTGGATCTGTGGGCACTCTGGCTGGAGCTTCGGATCTCCCAACCCCCCCTCCCTGGTATAGGCTGGTGCGTTGACCTTGCTGTGCCTGTTATGGGGTCGTCTCCGCTTAGGTAGAGGCCTGGTAGGAATTTTTCCAATTGGCTGATTGGCTGTGCCTCTTGGTTTTCGCCTACTATGCAGCAAATAGTCACAACTTGTAAGGTTGGCGGTTAGGCATTGGTTCGGTGGTATGGGTGGGCGGTGCCCACCAAGAAGTGATGTCAGAGTTGGGAATTCCGTTAAAGGAATCCGGGGGCTCTACATTGCTTGTCCGAACCCGGTGGGTTGCAGGGCCATGCAGGAGCCCCTGTGGACCCCTGGGGAGGGGGAGGCTCTGATTTCACCAGCCTCCGTTAACTCTCCCCAGCTAATGGTTTCTCTTCGCTGACAAGTGGTCAGCTCTGTCCATCCGGACAGCTAGTCTTGCTGACTAGGAGTCAGCCTTGTCCAGGAGGACAGTGTGAACCAATGCCTACGCAACCACTCACGTGATTTGTATTCAATAAAGTTGTGGCCAAAATATGCCCAAAAACCCAAACCAAAATTTATGTTTCATGTGTGAGTTATTGGTGGGAGTGACTGGGTGCCCTACACACGCAAAGGGAGTCACTGATATCTTAAGTATGTAAAATGTTTGATTGAAATTGTAAAATTGAAATATATATATATATATATATATATATATATATATATATATATATATATAATAGTTATCCCTAACTACTGAGCAGTGCCCCTCTGGGGTTTGCCTCATATATATATATATATATATATATATATATATATATATATATATATATATGAGGCAAACCCCAGAGGGGCACTGCTCAGTAGTTAGGGATAAAGTAGATTCAGTTTGTAATTAAAGGCAAACCTATCAGATTCACACTTTCCAAGACAATATGAAAACTGAAACACAGTCATTCATTCATTCTCCACATTTTCCCCTGACAGGAATTTCCCTCAAAAGCCTCTGAATTTTGCAATGCGGTTCTCCAGGAGCCAAGGCTGGATCTAGAAACATCAAAAATGTGTTTCAGGGAAACGTGTTGTAAACTTCATAATGGGAAATCATGTTGGCCAAAGACAGGAGTCCACAGCGCCATCTGGTGTTATAACACAAGTAAAACACTTTTTCTTTACTAATGTAGCTGAGTCCCAAGTAATGTATATATGGTGTATCAGGTCATTAAAAATGATAAATTATATATAAATGCATATCCTGGGGAAGAATATGCCTATAAATGCCTATATTCATGGAAACAGCATAAATATGCAATCTGTTCAGGGGAATCACTGTGCAAAAAAAAAATGTACTATGGATACATTGAATTAAAATAGGTTTCTTAGGAGAAATCCAAGTTAAAATGTTTATGCATTTTCTGGAGGATTTTTTTTTTTTTTAAGGCAAAGTAATGTGGAAATGTGGAGAGCTAAAAAGAGGAAGAAAACTAGAGAGAGAAACAGAGATACTGGAAACAGACCGAAACAGAAATGGACAGATTTCTAGTCTATCAGTGGTATGCATGCAGAAAATTCCAGGTTCAATCCAAACAAGATACTAGAGCTCATGGTTGTTTTTAAAAAGGATCCGGTCACCTGGAGGACGGCTGCCAAACAAAGTAGCCAGGCCTGGCCTAGATATAGACATTGGCTGACTGCTTCCTATATTGCGTCTCCCCACCACACCCCATTTCCTTTTTCTGCAAGTTGAACCAAAGGGGGAAAGGGTGAAGAAGAAGAAAACCCAGCCCCTTAGAAACGATAACAACCCAATGAAAACAACACCCCATGACACTATTTCAAATAAATGTTACTGGTGTGAAACATTTTCACTAAAGGGCAGCAAAACTTGGATGGCGCCCATCATTTTGCTTGGTTGAACGGTTGTGAATCGGGGCACATTCCAGGTCTCAAGCGCCGCAGCTACAGGGAACACATAAATTATATCATGCCTCTGCCTTCGGAAGGGTGTTTACCGAGCCAGAGAGCTGCACATGACATCCTGCAGACATGGCAAGGCCTCTCAGCCTCATCACCAGGCTCCTTCTGCTTCACCCCAAAGTAACACCCTCAGAAATACACCTGGTTGGAACTGGGGAAAGGAGGGTCTTGTCAGCAACTGCACCCAGACTCTTCTCTGTAATGGCACACACTGTAATGTCCCTGGGTCCAAGAACAGGCATAAATAATGATTTAATAAAAATGGATTTATTCAGAACTCAACTCCCCGAGACCTGCCCAGGCCATGTGACTCCAGGGCAAGCTCTGCCATTTTTGAATTTCAATAATAATAACAACAACAACAACAACAATACTTTATTATTTGTACCCCGCCCATCTGGCCGGGTCCCCCCCAGCCACTCTGGGTGGCTTCCAACAAACATTAAAATACATCAAAATGTCACAGATTAAAAACCCTAATAATAATACAGCGGTCCCTCGACTTACGAATTTAATCCGTTCCGAATGGACACTCGTAGGTCGAAAAATTTGTAAGTCGAAAAAAGCAATTTCCCATAGGAATGCATTGGGAGAAAAAATATTCGGAAAAATTTGTATGTTGAAAAAAACCGCATCTAAAATTCGTAAGCCGAGGAAACCGCATCTGAAACCGGCAACAATTTCCATTCGGATGTCGAAAAAAATCGTAGGCGTGCGGCCACTTTTTTCATTCGTAAATCGAAAAATTCGGATGTCAAGTACTTCGTAAGTCGAGAGACCACTGTAATAATAATGGAAACTGTTAGAATGATCAAGAACATACCAGACAGTAAATCCTATTGAACTCAGTGGGACTTCTGAGTAAAAATGCTTAGGATTGCAGTGTAAGGTTGCCCAGTCTTTACGCAGTTACCTGGGAGTAAGCTCCATTGAATGCAATGGAACTTACTTCTGAGTAGGCAGTGTAAGGGTCCATTTACAATAAAGGAATCAACACTCTGGGGGGGGGGAATGCTGGCTCCTGAAGCATTGCAGTTGAATAAGTAAAAGTGGATTGGTTCCATTTTCCTTCAAAATTATAGGAAGGGCTTTGCTTGCCAGCATCACCATTTCCTTCACTTGGTGCAGGTATTTCAATTTTCAGTAGAAACAGGACTCTGTCTTTGCACCTACACACACACAGAGAGAGACCACTTTCAATTGCTCTCCGAGACGTGGAGGGGAGGAGAAGCTTCTTGATGTAGAATAAGGTCACCTTATAAGGGGACCGATTTGTAAATCCAGGGACTGTCCCCAGGAAACGGGGATGTCTGGTAACCTTAATGTAGAATAAAGGTAAAGGTAAAGGGACCCCTGACCATTAGGTCCAGTCGCGGATGACTCTGGGGTTGCGGCGCTCATCTCGCATTATTGGCCGAGGGAGCCGGTGTACAGGTTCCGGGTCATGTGGCCAGCATGACTAAGCTGCTTCTGGCGAACCAGAGCAGCGCACAGAAACGCCGTTTACCTTCCCGCCGGAGCGGTACCTATTTATCTACTTGCACTTTGACGTGCTAGGTTGGCAGGAGCAGGGACCAAGCAACGGGAGCTCACCCCGCCGCGGGGATTCGAACCGCCAACCTTCTGATCAGCAAGTCCTAGACTCTGTGGTTTAACCCACAGCACCACCCGCGTCCCTTCAATGTAGAATAGGATGTCCCTATTTTCATCGGATAAATGTTGGAGGGCATGGGGTTGTTGTGAGGGTGAACTGGAGAGCAAGGGAGAACCCTGTACACAACCTTCAGCTCCTTGCTGGGAAGGGCGGGGCTAGAAGTATGATGATGATGATGATGATAGCAATCAGAATCAACAGCATCTGGTTGACCCCTGTCAGAACAGGATGCTGCAGGATTCGGCCCTTCCGTCAAGATTCTTCTTATGCTCTTAGCTCAACTACACATTTCAAGCTGGGCATGAATCAACTCAGCCCACATTCTCAAACAGGGGACCCCGTCAGGGTCAGACTTTAGGGCAGATGTCCGGGGCCACAGTCAGCAGGATGAACAGGGGAGCCTCCGAAGGGAAGCAATCCCTGTTCGCCTTCTAAGGAAAGGGCCTCTGTGAGACCATTTGAAGTCAGCGAAATAATACACATGACCATCCCCCACACAGTGTAATGCCATTAAGTTCAGAGTCTAAAGTTACCTAAGCGTCCCTCCTCTGTTCCCAAATTGTCCATTTTGGTGGTGCAAAGCGGCCACAGGTGTTTGCAGGCCATCACAAATTCAGGCACATGTGAAGAGGTTTTCCAAGAGATTCCCTTTCAACAGCTGCATCTGCCCTCTCCACCACCCCCCCAAATATATATATATCCAAGCCACTGTTATAAAACTAGTTTGAGGATTTTGCACAACACACAGTAGTTTAAAGGAAGATTTCCCACCAGGGAACACCCAGCCTTTTTATTGAAGATACCCCTCTAAGATGGTTCTTGCATCAAACTGTTCCCCCCCCCCCAAAAAAAAATTGGAAAGCATTTAAGAGGCAAATTTGGGCTAAGTAGATTAAGGAAGCCTCAGACTCTTCCAGAAACCTGTTGTGCATCTCCAAATGACCTATGAATTGCCACACCGGTGCAGATACTTATACAAGAGGTCAGCAATTTTCACCAATGTTGGCACATCGAGGCAAACTCCACAGGCTTCCCTGAGCCTTAAAGGTAAAGGTAAAGGAACCCCTGGACCATTAGGTCCAGTCGCGGATGACTCTGGGGTTGCGGCGCTCATCTCGCTTTATTGGCCGAGGAAGCCGGCGTACAGCTTCCAGGTCATGTGGCCAGCATGACAAAGCCGCTTCTGGCGAAACCAGAGCAGCACACGGAGACGCCATTTACCTTCCTGCCGGAGCGGTACCTATTTATCTACTTGCACTTTGACGTGCTTTTGAACTGCTAGGTGGGCAGGAGCTGGGACCGAACAACGGGAGCTCACCCCATTGCGGGGATTTGAACCGCCAACCTTCTGATCGGCAAGCGCTAGACTCTGTGGTTTAACCCACAGCGCCACCCGCGTCCCCCTCCCTAAGCCTTAGCAATGGTTAACTTGTTCTGGCCAAATCATGGTCAAGCAGTTATTTGAACTCCGGTCTCCCAGGTCCTAGTCCAACACTCTAACCACTACACCACACTAGCTAAGTAGGGGGGGTTGTTGCTAGGCGCTCAGGGAGTGACCATTGGTATGGGAAGTGAGATGAAATAACAACCATGTCCCTATTTTCGTCTGTGAAAGGTTGTGATGCTGTGGAATCCGCTGCCTAAAATATTGTCGGGAAGCGGACCACCGCCCCTCCCTGAGGGACACTCTGGAGGGGGCGGCGAGAGGTTCCCACACATGAGCTCCTGCCCTCTCCCCCACCCACCTTGAGCAGCCTTTCCCAGGGCTTCAGCCGATGTCTTCCCGCCATCACCACCCTCTCCGTCCGCAAGACGTGCTTGTTGATAGTAAACACAAGTGGTTAAATAGCTGGGTGGGCCTTTGAAGCAGAGGCGTAATGGAAGGGCCTGTTCGGGGCAGACAAGCCAGCTCCTCTATTGATCTCAAGTTGTTCAAACATAATTGCAGCCGTTCTAGAGTTTCGGGCCCCGAGACCCTCCTCGAGCAAAAGGAGGGAAACTTATCCGCCCAAGGCTCGGGCAGGGCTGAAAGAGGAGAAGGGGCTTGCGTTCGGTTCAAGGAAGGGGGGGCAGGAAAAAGGAATTCCTCGGTGCCACCTGGCAAAGTAAGTGGGGGGAAAGGCTTCGCTGGGAGGAAGGCGAGTGATGATGGAAGGGCCCTTCCAGACACCAGCCAAATGGATTTGACACCACCGGGGGCCTCCCACCAAGCCGCCTCCCGTTTTTTAAGGACTTGAGAGACGGGGCAGTTGCGGGGGGGGGGGACACACATCCAAGCAAGGGCCTTCAAATGGCATGCCCAGTGGAAGAAGAGAGGGGTAAACTAGATTTCAGAAAGACCACACCATACATATGCTTCCTTCAATAATCATAGTGATACTACTACTACTACTACTACTACTACTACTACTACCGTGTTTCCCCTATTTTAAGACACCATCTTATATTTTTTTTTCCTCAAGAAAACGCACTATGGCTTATTTTGAGGGGATGTCTTATTTTTATTACGTAAGCCCAGCCCCGCGTTTTCCTTGGCGCCCTCCAGAACGGCGCCTATCACTATGGCTTATTTTCGGGGTACGGCTTATATTTCGCAAATGCAAAACTATCCTGCTATGGCTTATTTTATGACTACGTCTTAAAATAGGGGAAACAGGGTACTACTACGACTACTGATTTACTGAGGGTGAAAGAGGAGAGCGCAAAATATGGTCTGAAGCTCAACATCAAAAAAACTAAGATCATGGCCACTGGTCCCATCACCTCCTGGCAAATAGAAGGGGAAGAAATTGAGTCAGTGAGAGATTTCACTTTCTTGGGTTCCATGATCACTTCAGATGGTGATAGCAGTCACGAAATTAAAAGACGCCTGCTTCTTGGGAGAAAAGCAATGACAAACCTAGACAGCATCTTATAAAGCAGAGACATCACCTTGCCGACAAAGGTCCGTATAGTTAAAGCTATGGTCTTCCCAGTAGTAATGTACAGAAGTGAGAGCTGGACCATAAAGAAGGCTGATCGCCGAAGAATTGATGCTTTTGAATTATGGTGCTGGAGGAGACTCTTGAGAGTCCCATGGACTGCAAGAAGATCAAACCTATCCATTCTTAGAGAAATCAGCCCTGAGTGCTCACTAGAAGGACATATCCTGAAGTTGAGGCTCCAGTACTTTGGCCACCTCATGAAAAGAGAAGACTCCCTAGAAAAGACCCTGATGTTGGGAAAGGTTGCGGGCACAAGGAGAAGGGGACAGCAGAGGATGAGATGGTTGGACAGTGTTCTCGAAGCTACTAACATGAGTTTGGCCAAGCTGCGAGAGGCAGTGAAGGATAGGCGTGCCTGGCGTGCTCTGGTCCATGGGGTCACGAAGAGTCGGACACGACTGAACGACTGAACAACAACAACTACTACTGATGATGATGATGATGGATTTATTTATTTATATGCCACCCATCTGACTGGGTTGTCCAAGCCACTCTGGGCGGCTTCCAACAAATTAAAACACAGTTACAGGTAGGTAGCCATGTTGGTCTGTCATAGTCAAAACAAAATAAAAAATAAAAAAATTCCTTTCAGTAGCACCTTAGAGACCAACTAAGTTTGTTCTTGGTATGAGCTTTCGTGTGCATGCACACTTCTTAAAACACAGTAATACATCAAACATTTAAAACTTCCCTAAACAGGGCTGCCTTCAGATGTCTTCTAAAAATCAGATCTTTGTTTATTTCCTTGACATCTGATGGGAGGGCGTTCCACAGGGCGGGCGCCGCTACCGAGAAGGCCCTCTGCCTCGTTCCCTGTAACCTCACTACTTGCAATGAGGGAACCGCCAGAAGGCCCTCGGAGGTGGACCTCAGTGTCCAGGTGGGATGATGGAGGTGGAGACGCTCCTTCAAGTATACAGGGCTGAGGCCATTGAGGGCTTTAAAGGTCGGCACCAACACTTTGGCTTGTGCTCGGAAACGTACTGGGAGCCAATGTAGACCCACAATGTAGGCCCACATTTTAAAAGGGCATTGGATGGCAATCAACCAAAGGCCTGGTTAAAGAAGAACGTTTTTGCCTGGCACCTAAAGGTGTATAATGAAGGCGCCAGGCGAACCTCCCTGGGGAGAGCATTCCACAGGCGGGGAGCCACTGAAAAAAAGGCCCGTTCTCATTTTGCCACCCTCCGGACTTCTCGTGGAGGAGGCACACGAAGAAGGGTCTCAGAAGATGATCTCAGGGTCCGGGTAGGTTCATATGCCAGCTTTAAACCCTTGGGTTTTGACTTTTGGGAAATTAGGTCTTTGCTCCTTCTGTGGTTCTCAGACACCTGGGTGGCATGATCCGGTTTATCATAATAGCCGAGGAGGCATTTATCATCTCTTTTGTACACTTTGTGGTATTTATTTTGTTTCAAAACTAATTTAGTCCTGAGAGAAAGTGACAGATTAACGGTCCCAAACTCTGCTTGTCTGTTTATCCAGGGAGCAGGGAAGTTCTGCGGAAAATAAGCTGCCTTCTAAGCCTCTAACAGAAATGCAGCAAAACTGTATTTTATGAGGCCATGGGGGAGGGGGGGGGAGAAGCTTCAACTCACAGAGCGAGGCAGAGAGTGACGCTGTTTTTGGGGGGGATGCAATGGGTGCCAGCTCAGGTTTGGAGGGGCTGCGATCCAGCTCCAAACCAAATACTAAGCTATTCATTTCACCGTCTGCCTCTTAATGCAAGTTACGTAGCCTCTGCAATGTAAAGGGAAGGTCAAAACAATGTTTGAGAAAACCATCCATTGGGTATCATGTGTGGGCTTAAAACAACAAGGATGTGAACAAACACTGAATGTATTTGCTTGACTGATTTCTGTTCCTGACCATGAAGGAAAGAGTGAACTTCCACTTCTTTTTCTGTTCTTCTTCCTCCTCCTCCTCTTCCTCCCCCCGCACCCTCCCCACCCATCAGCTCTCCCATTCTGGCTACTGGTTGCTGGGACAAAGTTCTGCCCTGGAAGAGGAGCATGAAGCAGGTGAGCAGGGTCTGGATGAGCCCTTGGCCTGATCCAGCAGGACTCTTATGAGACACAACCACTGTCCTTTGTCCTTCTATGGCGTCAATAATAATAATAATTTATTTATTACGGTCAGAGACCAGCTTGCATAACACAATAGTGACAGCATTCATAAAGATAAAATATACAAAATATACAATTAAAATAGATTGCGGCAATAGCTCATGGGTTAAAATTGAAAAATATACATCCATCCATACGACTGAGATCTGGACTACCATAAAAACTGACCCTAAGGCTTCAGCTTTTCCCTAGAAAGCTATTTTATTCTAGAGGATGATCTGAGCTTACAAATCTGGGCACAGAATCCGGCTACCAGCCAGGTCGTTTTATGATCTTTGCCTATGAGGAGTGAGCTTAGTTAGGACTTGTCTGTAAGATCGACAAGCCTCTTCAGCAAAGGACCGAGGGTTTCTCTATGAATCTCAGCTTAAAGAGGGCATCTAAAAATATATATGTTCGGGACTTCCTATTTCCCCTAATGGGCAGGTGCATACGGGACTCTTCCATAGGAGCCTTCCAGAACTTCTTTACCCATATTCATCCCATACACTCTGCAAATAAAGCTGGACTCCCGCCTGCAGGATAATCAGAAAGGAGGAAAGCATGGAGAAAGTTCAGCCGCTGTATCCTCTCTTGTTCCCGCTAAGAGAGATTGAAGCTTTGAGTTGCAAACCCGATTTGTCGTGGGATTCCAGAACGGTGCCAGGTGTTCTCAAGTGAAGATTTTCTGCATGAAAAGAAACTTGTGGGGAGGGGGACTGAGCAGCTGAATGACCCCCTGAAACTTTCTCTGCCTCGTCCCTTTTTGTCCCTGCTTGCAGCTGTTCACAGCCGACACACCCCACCCTGGGCAGCTGCAGCAGCAGCGGTGCCTCGTTGCCCTACTGTGATCCCAGCCAATTAGGGATCATGTACTCGCTGCCTACAATGTCACGTGGCCCCCTGTAGCCAATCAGTTTTGCTTACGTGAAAATAAGGTACCAAGGTACAAAGCAAAAGGTTTCGCTCACATTCTGAATGGATGTCGTCTGAATGTGTGGGGTGGGAAAGAGGGTGAAGATGCTCTACCACTGAGTTCTATCACCCTTCCCTAAACATAAGACTCTAGTCCTTATAGGGGTGTATGAGGTGTTAGGGGAAGGGTAGTACCTCTGCTGGGAGACACATTGTGCTCCTTCTGGGGTAGTTTGTCCACCTTTGGGCCTCACCCTGCCTCCAGCTCTTACCTGTGGCTCCTAGAAGCTATCAGCATGCAACAGTGGCCCCACCCTGGGGAATGGTTTATTTTATTTTATTTTTATAATATTTTTTATTGGTTTTATATAAATACAATAATAAATTCACACATTTATCTTCACATCTTATACCGTTTTGGCTTTTTATGGCCGTGACTTCCGTCAAACATGATATTCTAATATCTATTCCTTATGTCTATATTTCCAAAGTCAATCATTGTTTTATATTATTCTTTTCTAAAATTAATCCCTGTATTTTCGTACTAACAACAATATTTCTTCCTTACTCTACAAAGCCTCTTGCAATCCTACCAACGTATTCAATTAAATACAATTTTCCTTTAAATAGTCTGTAAATTTAGCCTAGTCTTTGATGAATTTCTGGTCCCGCTCTTCGCGGATTCTCCCCGTCATCTTGTCCAATTCTGCATACTCCGTTAGTTTCACAATCCACTCTTCTTTGGTTGTACCCTGGGGAATGGTTTAGATCAGGCATGGCCAAACTTGGCCCTCCAAATGTTTTGGGACTACAACTCCCATCATCCCTAGCTAACAGGACCAGTGGTCAGGGATGATGGGAATTGTAGTCCCAAAACATCTGGAGGGCCGAGTTTGGCCATGCCTGGTTTAGACTGACCAGCTAAGCCAGGTGAGCATAGTCAGTGAATCTCAAACCCTCAGTGAGTTTGGAACTTCTCCTGAATGCGAAGACAGGCTCTGGCAGATTGAGCGGACGAAACTAATAGTGGGTCCAACTTCAGGAAGGCAGTTTCAGCACATGCTGTAGAGGGAAGTGAGGAGCAGACGGGGCTCATCAGCCTGGGAAGGTAGCCCACCTAGGAGAAGGAAAACTCTGGTCCTAAAGCTTTGCTGCCTTGCGGGATATCGTTAGGGGAAGATAATGCTAAGGAGTAAGGGGAAAGGTAAGGTAAAGGACCCCTGGACGGTTAAGTCAAAGGTGACTGTGGGCTTGCGGCGCTCATCTCGCTTTCAGGCCAAGGGAGCTGGCGTATGTCCACAGACAGCTTTCCGGGTCATGTGACCAGCAGGACTAAACCACTTCTGGTGCAACAGGACACTGTGATGGAAGCCAGAGCGCATGGAAACACCGTACAGCAGTACCCATTTATCTACTTGCACTGGGATGCTTTCGAACTGCTAGGTCGGCAGGAGCTGGGGCCGAGCAACGGGAGCTCACCCCGTCACGGGGATTCGAACCGCTGACCTTCTGATCGGCAAGCCCAAGAGGCTCAGTGCTTTAGACCAGTGTTCCCCAACCTTGGGTCTCCAGCTGTTTTCGGACTACAATTCCCATCATCCCTGACCACTGGTCTTGCTAGCAAGGGATGATGGGAGTTGTAGTCCAAAAACAGCTGGAGACCCAAGGATGGGGAACACTGCTTTAGACCACAGCACCACCCGAGTAAACCCTACACAGAGCTGGAGTAGGGTCCCTAAGATGGGCTGGATGACATCGATATGCCTCCTTCTGGCAACTCCTACAGCCCAGCTGGTGCCAAACGTATTGTTCTGCTTTCCTTTGAACTACATCAGCGAAGCTGAGAGGGGGGTCTTGTTGTCAGGGCAGCCCAGGACCTCCATATACACTGCCCAGGCCTGTGTGTACCAGGGAAGTCACTTCGGTGCTGCTAACACAGCGGTTTGACTTCACCCCCAGAGGCGCACTCCATTGCCTCTCGAGACAAATGGCTGCCAACAACAACAGTGGTCCTTATAGTTCTGAACAAAGGGCCAACATGAATAGGAACAGCTGGACCTATATTTTGCAGAGTGAGAACATTGGTCTATCTAGCTCATTACTGCCCACAATTTTAGGCACTGACCCTCCACGGTTTTGCACATGGGTATTTCCTAGCAACATCTGGAGATGATGTTGAATGAAGCTGTAACCTTCTGCATGCAAATCATCCACTAACTCCCCCGGAAATATGGTCCTTCCTCCAAGTTCATTGATCAGTCCAGAAAATGCCAGACATCATGGAAGAGCCACTGACCTTGGCTTCTTCACTAAGAGAATGAACTTAGCATTTGGATCTGAATCATTTGCAGCTGTTAAAACAAAAATGGCAGCACCAAGTTCTCTTGCACACAGTGTTTGTTTTAATTTCTAGCTTCTTCCTTCCCTTTGTTGATGGTTTAATAATTACTTTAAATGCTTTAAATGCACGGCTTACATATGATGAATCTTGAAAGCCAACTGCCCTAGCTTGCTTAACCCTAGACATAGAAAGTTAGGGGTGCACACAAGGAAATCTTACCAATACTTCTGGGGAAATGTTCAGCTCTGCCCAGCTCCAAAGCTGTGGGGTAACTGTTTTCTCTCCTCTGTGTTCTTGCTATTGAGCTTGGGTATATATACGATGCCCACTGGTGACAATGTATATCATTTATTCTATTTACAATGTTCAGGTTTGAGTGTCAATACTTATGTAGAGAAAATGGAACAAGGCACACATGAGCAAGGTATCAGTAGATTAGAGAGAAAATATGCATTTAAATGGGGACGCGGGTGGCGCTGTGGTCTAAACCACAGAACCTAGGGCTTGCCGATCAGAAGGTCGGCGGTTCGAATCTCCCGTTGCTCGGTCCCTGCTCCTGCCAACTTAGCAGTTCGAAAGCACATCAAAGTGCAAGTGGATAAATAGGTACCACTCTGGCGGGAAGGTAAACGGCATTTCCGTGCACTGCTCTGGTTCATCAGAAGCGTCTTAGTCATGCTGGCCACATGACCCGGAAGCTGTACCCTCGACCAGTAATACAAGATGAGCGTTGCAACCCCAGAGGGGTCCCTTTACCTTTACCTATGCATTTAAATACATAACTTGAAAGAAAATGTACATCCATATGGCTTTTTACCCAGGGGGGACTCACAGGAACTCAGTTCCGGCACCTCTCATTGCCATTCTAAGAGAAAAAGGGAGGCATTCATGGTGAGTTCTGCACGTCTTTTTCTAAAAGAATAGCACTCTATATATCTCCTGAGAGCAAATGCAGTTCTCATTTAGGGATGGGCGAATCTATCCACTTCAGTTTCTCTCAATTTCCTTAAACTTGATTTCAGTTCTCCATAATGAAAATAACTAAATCACAAACTGATGTGGCTGATGAAGTCCTTATGAAAATTCATCAGCCGCTTAGTCCCAATTTCTACTAAAGTGCACATTTATGGCTGCACTTTTGCTCATTAAACACATTTTTGCAAAGCAACCTTCCCCCAAACAGAATGTATTTTTGTAAGTTTTTCTTTTTAAATGCATTTTTATGCATGCTCAGTCCTAGCATACGAATTTTTGCAAAGACGGCTTTGTTGGATAACTGTGTTGCAAAGTTCAGAGACGTGTGAATATCAGGATGGCTGCGTTTCGCTTCTCATATTGTTTTGGAAACTGTGAATTAGGTGAGTTTGCTTCTAGATGTGAACTGGACTGAATTTCTCCCTCATCCCCAACCTCGTTACATATTTTGAAATGATATTTAAAAAGGAAGATTCGTGCAGAATCAGGACAGATAATAATAAAACCAGAGGGGAAAGCAACATGGCCCACAAACAATTATTTGTTTGTCTCAATGCAAACCCATGCAATGAAGGATTCTGTGTACAGAGTAGTTTTGTCAGTCGATACAGGTTGACACACCGCCGTGTGCATGGTGTTCCTCTTTGTCCGGAAGCTGCAAACATTTTCCTTACAAATGTAAGTTCAACTAAGAAAGAATTGAATATACGAATTAATGTATATAAACACATCAAGACTGTAAGAAAGAATGTATTGAAGAAGGAAAGTTTATATTGTAGCCTAACCAAGAAAAGATTATAGCATACTAGTAAATAAAGCCCGTTACAAAAACGGGTGCTAGAAAGCTCTCCAGCCCCGACGCTGCCCCCCGCCCAGCAGAAACCTCAGGGCGGCTAGGCTGCGCTCCTCTTGGCCGCCCGGTTCAGGAGGCCCCGCGGCTGGCGGGCGGAGAGCAGGAAGAGCGGACCGGCGTCGGCGAAGCAGCAGCGCGCGGGGAGCGGCTGCCATTGCGTCTTCTGGCCCCGGAGCAGGAGGAGGCGGCGGTAGGAGCGGTGGCGGCGGCGATTGAAGCGGAGAGCTTCAGAGGCTCGCAAAGCGCAAGCGCTTCGCTCGCGCTGTGCTCCAACCAATCAGGCTCCTCCTCCTCTCTGCGCTCCAATCTGTGTGTCAGTGGAGCGCATGCGCACTTGGCAATTCCACTGACACAAGGACGGTGGACGCAGGGACATAGGGAGATTATTATATAGGATGCATTTGAATGTATGTAAACACACCGATTTTGTGAGAGAGAGTTCACTGAAGAAACCCAGAACTTATTGGGGGCGAAACAGGTGACAAACGCCGGCACCCTGTCTGTTGTTTGTGCGACGATACCAACAGGAGCCGGGCCAACACATAAAAAACTTCAAATACTGAGAAGTCTTCGCATAGGAAAAACCTCAAGGAGCTTTATATATCTCTGGCTTCTGTATAACATTGTGCATGTATTTCTCTCAACTTTGGACTATTAATATAAGACTTTAGAATGTGAAACTGTTTTGGAATATCTTCTATAAGCCATATATGTTGCTTATAGTTTATTGGTTGGCAAACATTTTCCTGGCATAATATTTGCCTTCTCAAAATTGCCCAGCAGGTACTGGCAGACCCTGGGCTGCCCCTTCCTACCGCAGCACTGCAACCTAACGCCACCTGCCTCTGCAACAGCTTGACAAATGTTAGTCTAAATCTGCCTCTTAATTAAAAAGGAGTTATGGGGGGGCGGGGGGAGAAGGGACCCATAGAAGAAACCAAACCAAACAATGGTTGAAAGTTGGAAAGGGGAGGGGGGAGGAGAGATGGAAATGAAGCTTGCATATATTTAGTACTCCAGTTCAACGATAAGCCGCTATTCATCGCCCAAACTAGAAGACAAGTCGGAGCTGAGGCTTTATTATTAACAGTTCACCTGTTGCCATCTTTCAGCACTTTTTATTCAGGTCTCCTATTTGTCCTGGAGGCTTGTTGTCATCACCTCTGCGTCTCCCTTTCGGATGCAAAGCAGCCGACGGGACTCGAAAGCCCCACCAAGGGCACAGCCCAACATCCAGTCATTGAAGGGCTTCGGATCCTCCTTCTCCTCCCCCCCCCCCCGGCCATTCCCAGGGACACACACACACACACACACACACACACACATTTGCCATGTTGAAACTGTTTCCACATTTCACAGCCATACAGCCAGGCAGGCAAACACCTCTATTGACCTTCCCTATTTTCCTTGGGACTTCAATTGTGGCCAGCTTTCAAAGCTCTCCAAACAAGACAGCCTTCCCGATAAGCAAAGCCAAAGGCCGCCTCTCTCTCTCCCTGTGTGTGGAACAGTGACAGTTTCTGTTGCAGGTCTATTAGGCGAACACGGCTGCGAGGCGGAGATGTTGTTTCCGAATGGAGCTTGCTTTTATTTTATTTGTTATAAAAACCACACACACAGCGCCGCCGCCTTCCACGTCCCTGAATCAGTATCCAACGACACCTGTATGCAAAAAGAGTCCGGCTGAACCAAAGCAATAATCCAACTCCATGTGGTGTACTGGTTAAGAGTGGTAGACTCGTAATCTGGGGAACCGGGTTCGCATCTCCGCTCCTCTGCATGCAGCTGCTGGGTGACCTTGGGCTAGTCACACTTCTCTGAAATCTCTCAGCCCCACTCACCTCACAGTGTTTGTTGTGGGGGAGGAAGGGAAAGGAGAATGTTAGTCGTTTTGAGACACCTTCAGGTAGTGATAAAGTGGCATAAAGGTAAAGGTAAAGGGACCCCTGACCATTAGGTCCAGTCGTGACCTACTCTGGGGTTGCGGCGCTCATCTCGCATTATTGGCCAAGGAAGCCGGCGTACAGCTTCCGGATCATGTGGCCAGCATGACTAAGCCGCTTCTGGTGAACCAGAGCAGCGCATGGAAATGCCGTTTACCTTCCCGCTGCAGCGGTACCTATTTATCTACTTGCACTTTGACGTGCTTTCGAACTGCTAGGTTGGCAGGAGCAGGGACCAAACAATGGGAGCTCACCCCGTCGCGGGGATTCGAACCACCAACCTTC
Organism: Darevskia nairensis; assembly: GCA_034642065.1. Taxonomy (NCBI): domain Eukaryota; kingdom Metazoa; phylum Chordata; class Lepidosauria; order Squamata; family Lacertidae; genus Darevskia; species Darevskia nairensis. The sequence goes on from JAWWNI010000281.1 coordinate 814,786, forward strand.
TGATCGGTAAGCCCTAGGCTCTGTGGTTTAAATCCAAATCCAAACTCAGGGCTTGTTGAGGAGCTACTGCACAGCCATAGAAAATGCAACCATTCCTACATGCACACTGCAAACCCTCCGACATTTCTCCGATGAAAATAGGGACGTCCTGAGGAAAAGCGGGGCATTCAGGGATCAAATCAGAAACCGGGACGGCTTCTGTAAATCTGGGACTGTCTCAGGGAAATAGGGACACTTGGAGGGTCTGCCACGACTGTGGCTGCCATGTGTCTTGCCAAAGGCAAGGCGGTTCTTTTAAAAGGAAATTCAGAAGCAATACAAAACACGAGTGGGAAGAAGAAAAATTTATTTCTAAACAGCAAGCAATGTGTACAGAGCAAGCATGCACTTCTATCTGCCACTTGGAAGCCCTCAAGAAGCTCGTGTACGGACTGATCCGCCGCAGGGCCGTGCAAACCGAGGCTACCTGGGGGAGTCACTTCGCCACTTCTTGGGGGCTCCCAAGGGGCAGATAGAAGTGCATGCATGCTCTGTACACATTGCTTGCTGTTTGGAAATAAAATCTCCTCCTCCTCACTCATTTGTGTTTTGTATTGCTTCTGAATGTCCGTTTAAAAGAACCACCTTGCCTTGCAATGCATTCCTTGGAGGCCAGATCTGCTGCCAGGGGTGTAGCAATTTGGGGGGGGGCGGTGCGCTCCCAGTGCCACATCTCCGGGGGTGACAAGGCATGCAGTCTGCCGCCACCGGCACTCCAGCGCCGTATGGACGGTGCTGGGATCCTCTGCTCACGAGTGCCGCCGCTGGCAAACTGCTACGTAGTGCACATATGCGGCGTCACTACGTATGACACATGTGTCACACGTAGCGATGCTGCGCATGCGCGCTACATAATGATCCCCCGCCCCCGAGTGCACATCATGTTTGCCGCTCCGGGTGCCCGAGCAGCTTCCTACACCTCTGTCTGCTGCCCCCGTGGATCCTGCCACCCAAGTCGGTCACCTCACCTTGGCTCAGGAGGGAGGGCAGCCCTGGGGCTGAAAAGGGTTTTCCACCCCTGCATGCTGAACATTTCCATCTCGGAGCCGTGATGGCAGAGCATCACATGTCTTTCCTGCCTCACGGAATTCTGTATTTTCATTCCACTGTCACGTGCATTCAGCTCTCCCCTTACATATGATCCCACAAGACGTAGAGCAATATATTAGTGTCAGAGGCATGTTCTCTCTCTCTCTCTCTCTCTCTCCCCCCCCCCACCTCATCTTCCTGGTATTGAGGGCAGGCTTTACATAGGCAGCCCCAGGGAACGGAACCAGTCTGCTGACTCCCAGCTCTGCTTCTTTGGCACTGCGCTCGTTCGTGTTGGTTATAAATGAGTTCAGGTCTCCCGTTATGGGCTAATGTCTGCCGCCCTTTGACCTCCCAAAGAGCCCTCAGGGGGAGCTGCAGTAAATCAGAGCAGCAGCAGCAGAAAGTCTCTAAGCGACGAAAACAGTCTCCCTGCCATTTCAGTCAGCTGCTAAACAGCAATGAGAAGAAAACATCAACTCCACTCCTGCAGACGAATTCCTTTTTCAGGTGCCAGGCAGCGCCTGCCTTCAAGTGTTCGGAATATTTTATAGCCGGTCTTTATTCAATCCGAGGGCCGCATTCTGTCAGGGGCAACTCTCTGAGGGCCACATGCCAAAGTGCGCGGGGTAGCAAAAGTTTCACCTCTTGTACAGCAGGCTTATTTCTATACTCTGTCTGGGGAAGAAAGAGGTAATCGACAGAGCTCAAGGGCACAGCCCAGCCAGGCAAGAAACAGTCGAGGAGTTAAACATCTAAACATGTTTAAATCAGAATCAGGTAAATGTTGGAAATGTCAAGAAACAGAGGGAACATATTATCATATGTAGCGGACATGCAAACTGGACAAGGGCTTCTGGGAGATGATAAATAATGAAATGGGGGGTGTTTAAAAGGTCTTTTGTAAAAAGACTGGAAGCCTTTCTTTTAGGAAAACCGAGTTAGATGTCCTTAAAGGTAAAGGGACCCCTGACCATTAGGTCCAATCGCGAACGACTCTGGGGTCGCGGCGCTCATCTCACTTTATTGGCCAAGGGAGCCAGCGTACAGCTTCCGGGTCATGTGGCCAGCATGACAAAGCCGCTTCTGGCGAACCAGAGCAGCGCACGGAAATGCCGTTTGCCTTCCTGCTAGAGTGGTACCTATTTATCTACTTGCACTTCGTGCTTCCAAACTGCTAGGTTGGCAGGATGTCCTTAGAGAGCAAAATAATAATCACCATCTGTTTCTTTATGCAACCACAACAGCCTGAATGGTATATGCTCAGAAATGGAGGGAGGGAGCAGTACCAACGAAGGAAGAATGGCTGACAAAATTGATGGAATATGCAGAAATCACAAGTTGAACTAGTAGAATCAGAGATCGGGAAGAAAGAGCATTTAAGGAAGGATGGGAATTGTTTGTAGAATATTTGAAGAATAATTGTAAACAAGTTACCGGTAAAACGTTAGCAGGGTTAGAGTAAATGTAGGCAGCAACAGATGCCAGAATCCTTAAACACGCAGAATTGGAAGGAAGAAAAAGTCCTAGCTAAAGAGGAATGGCTTGTAAAACGAACGGACTATCTGGAATTGGCGAAGTTGACCACAAGCATGAGACATCAAAGGGACGGACCTTTTTTATTGAAGAATGAAAACCCTTTACGGAATATTTGAGAAAAAACTATAATCAAATGAAATCGTGGACAGGATTTGAATTATGAGTAGAGGGTTGAAAATGACAATAAAGGTAATAGAGAAAAGATGTATTCGATTTAGTTGGACATATAATGCGGCAGAATAAGGGTGGGGCACGGGTAGTGCTGTGGGTTAAACCACAGAGCCTAGGGCTTGCCGATCAGAAGGTCGGCGGTTCGAATCCCCATGACGGGGTGAGCTCCCATTGCTCGGTCCCTGCTCCTGCCCACCTAGCAGTTCGAAAGCACGTCAAAGTGCAAGTAGATAAATAGGTACCACTGCAGCGGGAAGGTAAACGGCGTTTCCGTGCGCTGCTCTGGTTCGCCAGAAGCAGCTTAGTCATGCTGGCCACATGACCCGGAAGCTGTACGCCGGCTCCCTCGGCCAATAATGCGAGATGAGCGCCGCAACCCCAGAGTCGGTCACGACTGGACCTAATGGTCAGGGGTCCATTTACCTTTCCCTTTTAAGGGCGGGTATAAAAAAAAACACAGAGGTAAGGGTGGGAAGTCATTTTGTTTACTTTGTAAGAGAAACACGAATTGGATTTGAAGTTTTGGAAATTGAATGAAATTTACTAAAAAGAAATAAAAGAAATACAATAGCTGGCAGGAATATAAGAATGCACCTCTCTGCCTGCTTGTAGGGGTTATGCCCTCACATCCTTAAGATACATCTTCCGAGAAAGCTTCCATTTAATACTAACAGCATCAACCAAATTTTAAGCTCACCCCAGCAACTTTGGACTTTGGTCTGAGATTTCCCCAGGATTTCCACGGGCCGAAAAAGCCGACTTATTTTGGAAGTGGCCATGAATACCTGTTTCATGTCATGGATACAAACCCACAGAGACGGGGTTGTTTACATTCCCCTGCAGAGTTTTGCATCGGGCGAGTGCTATACAATCTGTCCCTTATGATAGCTTATCTCTGAGCCACAAGTGTTTCCCCGTTCATTAATCATGTGGCACATCATAGCAAAAGATCGTTTTTCCTAAAAGGGCGCTTTTCTTCGCAGGCCGTCCTCTCCACCGGCAGAGAGTTCGAAAAAGAAGCCTTCACGTCCAATCACAAGGATCTGCTTGTCAAAAGCCAGGCGTTGGCTGGGCACACATAGGAACCCCATGCACAGACCCACACATAAAACTTTCTGGACCAGAAGTCAGCCTGGAAGGATGAAGGCGTCATGCAGGGTAGAGATGTGCAAATCGGCCCATGTTGGTTTCTCCTTCATCCAATCTTTCCACTTCACCCCCTTCCACCACAAGTTTATGCCTTTTTTAAAATTCAAACACATTTTTGTGTTTATTTCTCTTCATATTACCATTTTTGAATGCAAATGTTTCTGTTTTCCCAGGGCAACGTCAACATTAAATTGTTAGATCTGTTTTGAATACGTCTAAAGATATTTGATGGGTTACCGGGAGAATCTGAAGAACGGCAAACAAAATGGCTCCTGTCAGACTCAAATTCAAAGGTCACCGCTATGGTGGCAAGATTTTGCGCCAACACTATAAGAATCCAGAGTGCCTACATAGGAGATACTCAAAATAACTGATCTGAGCCAGACTGATTTCATTTTAATTTATAGTGAATAGTAAATAATTAATATAACCTAAGGATCAAAGGATGCTTGATCCCTTTTAGATAAGATATTTTAGTTATTTTAGATAAGATATACTAGTTTATACCAAAATTTAAATATTGAGGATGTAATGCTTTTTACTATGCTGGTCGGTGACCGTAATAAAGAATACTTACTTACTTTGAATACGTCTCTTGTGGTTTTATGATTCGATTTCTGCATGCCTATATATCACTTTTGGACTTTGTAGTGGGAAGAAATATACAGTGGTACCTCAGATTCCGAGTGCCTCGGAAGCCGAACGTTTCAGTTTTCGAACGCCGAAAACCCGGAAGTAAACACTTCTGTTTTTGAACGCGCCTTGGAAGATGAACGGCTTCCACTGTGTGTTTTCCAATTTTCTCAACTGAACTTGCAGCCAGCCTTTTGCACCTCGGTTTTTGAACGTTTCAGAAGTCAAACGTGTGGGAGATGAGTGGGAATATGGATGAGGGAATATTGTTTAATATTTCCTATCCCAGCTTGTGTTAACAAGCTCCAAACTAGCAGAGATTCTCATCCCCAATTAAGCGCAGCAAAACGTGGCGATTAAGTTCGTTTGAACTTCTATAACAAGGCAGATTCCTGGCATATTTCCCCTGGTTCCCCCTTAAAAGTAAATACACGACACATAGCTCTTTAAAAGTAAAAAGGTTTACTCACAGACATTTCCAAGGTTCTACAAGTCTCAGAAAGGCAGGCTAGCTTAGATTAAATGTATATACATGTGGACGTGGAGACTCTCCTTAAGGGAGGAGGCTCCATCTGGGCCCTCTTGGCTGGAAGCCAAGAGTGCATCTTCTCTTGAGATGTTGCTCGCTCGAAGTCCCGATGAGGAAGAGGGTGGAATGGCTACTCACCTGTGACTTTGAGTAACTACAGGTAAGGCCACTCCCACCTCTGGTCACACAGAGGAAGTGGTCTCAGTCCAGGTACAGGAAACTCTAGCTGGAGGACTGAGACCCCTTGTGTACATTCTAGGAATGTTGTGATTGACTGCACCAGTGTTATACATCCCACAAAACGGTCTTCCGGAATGGATTACATTTGAGAACCGAGGTACCACTGTACACGTTTAATAAGACAAAACCTATTTTGCCTGGATGGCCACATTTTGTGCAAGCAAACATATGTATTTTTGTGTCCATTTCCCCCTAATATGTTCTTCGGTGCAGGCTTGTTGTTGTTGGAGAGCTGTACCGCAAAATTCGCATTGTGGTTCGGATCCCTCCCCAGCGTCATAAATTGGCAATTCTTTGAGGTCCTCCCATTCCTCATCCTAATCTGACCAGCCCTTCCATGACATCTCCTTGTGACACAGGACCATCCCTGCCTTGATCATGCCCACGAGCATTTGAGCATGAGCTCTCAAACCCCACCCACAGCATCTCCAGCAGCGGGCTTTGAGAATTCAATCTCAGCCGTCGAGCCCCACTGCTGAAAAAGCAACAACATCTGGACGCTGCTGCTTCTCGCAATGTAAATATATCATATTAAAAAGTATACTCGACATAGAGGAAGCGTCTGAAGTCACACCTCTCACAGTATTCGCCTTCCTCTCTGACCGCGTTCCCCTCCTGCCTGCTGCCACCACAAAGTATCTCGCTGCAATTAATCTGACTTGTAATGGGGAACAGATGAAGGTATAAATCACGCCCAATCCCGACAATGTATCTTTGGAAGGGGGGGGAGGGGTTCGTGACTTGAAGCCCGAGAAGTTTCCACAACAATAATAAAGCAAAAAATTAACAACTCAGCATGCTTCAGTCAGGCCTGTCAATTGAAGGTTATGCCTTGAATTAGAGCAGAGGGAAACAGACTTCTCCTTTTTGCCACTGGCAGGCCCCGGCGGTCCGCCATCTTTGGTTTTCCTTTCACTGGGCAAATCCAGGGAACATTCAATGAGGGAAGGCAAGGGAGCCAGTGTGGTGTGTTCGTTACAGCGTTGGACTGCGTCCTGGGAGACCAGGGTTCAAATCCCCACTCAGCCATGAAAGAAGAGAAGAGGAAGAGTTTGGATTTGATATCCCGCTTTATCACTACCTGAAGGAGTCTCAAAGCGGCTAACATTCTCCTTTCCCTTCCTCCCCCACAACAAACACCTCACAGAGAGGCTGAGAGACTTCAGAGAAGTGTGACTAGCCCAAGGTCACCCAGCAGCTGCATGTGGAGGAGCGGAGACGCGAACCCAGTTCCCCAGATTACGAGACTACCGCTCTTAACCACTACACCACACTGGCTCTCACTCACTAGGGTCACATTCGCAGAGCATGGTTCCCGTCCATGGTGGCTGGCCGCCATTTTAATTTACTAAAAATGTAGTGCTCATGGAGCAGAGTGCGGAGGGCAGCAATGAGTGTCGGTGAGCCAGTGAGGGGCACTCAGCCATGCCCCAACCTCATCAACGGCTAGCACCTGAATTGCTCCCATTCTCCCTGTAGATCCTGGAATGGGAGAGGAGCCATGCCAGCCCTGGAACTGGAATGTGGAGGGGAAGGAAAAATGCACTCTGAACATACAACGCCTGAGAGCCAGTGTGGTGTAGTGGTTAAGAGCGGTGGACTCGTAATCTGGTGAACCGGGTTCGCGTCTCCGCTCCTCCACATGCAGCTGCTGGGTGACCTTGGACTAGTCACACTTCTTTGAAGTCTCTCAGCCCCCCTCACCTCACAGAGTGTTTGTTGTGGGGGAGGAAGGGAAAGGAGAATGTTAGCCGCTTTGAGACACCTTCTGGTAGTGATAAAGCGGGGTATCAAATCCAAACTCTTCCTCTTCTTCTTCTTCTTCTTCTTCTTCTTCTTCTTCTTCTTCTTCTTCTTCTTCTTCCCAGCAGGGCAAGAAAGGAGGCAGATCATTTGCCTTCAGCCTCCCCTCCCCCACACCTCAGGATTCCTCTGCCCCAATCATTTTCTGATGTTTGCCAGCAATCCTATGGATATCTGCCGTATTCTGTTCTTCAACCTGCAACCTCTGCTACCAAACGGAAAAGTTGGTTACGCTGCCGACTCCTATGGGGATCTCTGTCCCTTTAAAATGTCCATCTTTTTGGTTTGCAGCCTGAGCGCATGAAAGAACAAGCAGCGATATTCCCCTGTGTGGGTGGTTTCATGCCTTACGGGGCGAATATCTTGGCTTATAGATTGCTGCCCACCCACCCCCGCCAGCCTGTTTCTGATGGGAAAACAACCCGGTGGGAGATAAATTATACTAAAGAGTCCCCTTTCTCCAGAGCGAAAAACCTGGACTTTGGGAGCTGATCTATGCCAAGAGATGGGGAGGGCTTTCTAAATATCCCCTAATAAATTTGATGCAGTGACTACAAGCATGTTTATAGAGGTCTAAGAGGGGGAGGGGGAGAAACGAAGGGGGCTTGTATCTGTTTTCTTAAAGTGCAAAATCAAGGCTAGCTTACAGCACCCAAGAGATCAGAAGCTGCGTCGAAGGCCACCCATCTGGAGAGCAGCTGATCATTACCTAAACGCCCTTCCCAGGCCTTGGGTTTGTTCTCTCTCTCTCTTCCCCCCCCCCCTCCGCACTCCCTTTTTATGGTCCCCTGTCAGGGTAAGAGAGAGAGTTTATGAAAGACTAACAGCAAGTCTTGTACAGGCCATAACTCCGTGGATCAACAAACATTGCTATAAATTAGCAGGAAGAAAGGACCCAGGGGGATCATCTCCAAACTGGCCTGCGGTCCCACATAAGTCAGCAATTTTTTAAACATTGTAATCTAAAGTTTCAGAATCAATTGTGTCTGGAAACGTGAGTCTCTGAAGCATTCGGAGGTGGGGGGGAGGAAGAAGCTGGCCGTTTCAAGAGGGATGGACTGATAGAGCATTTCAGTCTCCTGGTATGCCCCGTGTAGGACCTTCAGGTCCTCAAATAATAACATTTTGGAGGTCCCGAGCCACAAGGATGCTAGGCTGGCCGCAACTAGGGCCAGGGCCTTCTCAGTACTGGCCCCGACTTGGTGGAACGGTCTGTCACAAGAGACCAGGGCCCTGCGGGATTTGGCATCTTTCCGCAGGGCCTGCAAGACAGAGCTGTTCCGCCTGGCCTTTGGGTTGGTTTTACTTTAACCCTGATGTTTCATTCCTTTATGGTTTGATTGGTGGGCTACTTAAAAATGAGGCTGCATTTTAAACTTTAAATCGTATTTTAACTTGCATTTTAATTGATTGTTTTGTATGTTTTGTTGTGATTTTATGGGTGTTAGCCGCTCTGAGCCCGGTCTTGGCTGGGAAGGGCGGGGTATAAAAAAAAATTATTATTATTACTATTATAACTATTACTACTACTACTACTACTACTACTACTACTATTACTATTATTATTATTATTATTATTATTATTATATGTAGCAGAATAATAATAATGATGATGATGATGATGATGATACAGTACTGGGAAATTGTAGGAGCATTCAAGGGTGCTTCCATCAGCTTTCAATTGGGTTGCCATCACTCATGGGGGAGAAAACCAGTCACTTCTCTTTTGAACCTTATTCACACTTTGTGACCCTGCAATGCTTTGAAAGTCACACTTTTTTGGAAAAAGAAAGAAATCCAGTGGGGCCAGATTGGGAGAATATGGAGGGTGGGACACCTCAGTAACGATTTCACGTGGAATATGCCATTCTTCCGCCATCATTCGGACAGACAAACGCCGATCCCGCAGCAATATCTCACAAACTCTGCCAACATTTGCCGCCGTTCTGCTTGTTGACAGTCTGAGAGCCAGTGTGGTGTAGTGGTTAAGAGCAGTAGACTCGTAATCTGGTGAACCGGGTTCGATTCCCCGCTCCGCCACATGCAGCTGCTGGGTGACCTTGGGCTAGTCACACTTCTTTGAAGTCTCTCATCCCCACTCACCTCACAGAGTGTTTGTTGTGGGGGAGGAAGGGAAAGGAGAATGTGAGCCGCTTTGAGACTCCTTTGGGTAGTGATAAAGCGGGATATCAAATCCAAACTCTTCTTCTTCTTCTTCTTCTTCTTCTTCTTCTTCTTCTTCTTCTTCTGCCAGACTGAGGGTCATCTTCGATGGTTTGCCACGGAAATGCTCAAACCACTCATATGCTGTCTTTCGAGTTATGGCTTCATCTCCGTACACAATTGTCAGCATTTCGTGGGTTTCCGGTGCCAATTTACCCAATTTGAAACAGAATTCCATATTGACTCTCTGCTCCATTTTCAATCACAACACACTGAACTATTAACAGCTACTAAACGCTAGCGCATGAGCATAGGCCTGTCAACAAATGCCGAGACACGTGCGCATATGTTAGCTGAGATCCGGACGAACGCCTCCTACGTGTCTCCGCAAATCTGGCAGTTCCCTTTATCGCATACAGGGGTGATTCACCCTACTTTCCAGTCACACCTTGTATGATAACATCACCGCCATTTTTGTGAGCCAGCGCAGTCAGGACCGGCTCTCCCTGTCTGTGGTCATGTTCTGAAATCCGTCCATACCTGCTGGCCACGCAAGAAGAGGCCCAGGGTCTGCGAAGCCGTTTGGGTTTTTGTCTTTGTGGGAAAGGCAGCCATGACCTTGGCGAGGAAGATAAATGAGTTTCAACTGGAGGAGCACGTCATGTTCAATGCAGGGAGCGGAGGTTATTTGATAGCACAAAGATGCCCCCATCCTCATTTGTTTCCGCTATTCGTAAGGGAAGGGGGGGGGATGAGCAGTCATCACCATTTCTAAAGAAAGATGGAATCATAAGCCTTTGGATTCCACTGCAAGGGAATGGGGAATATTCCTCTGGGGTTTCATACGGACCCCACCCAGTTGCAGTTTTCTAGCAGAGGGGAGAGGAACATTTTTCTGCCCTGGGGTAGCACTCCCTTTGAAGGAGATCTTCAGGGTACCACATGCCTGTGGTAGGCAGGGTCAGAGACAAAAGTGGGCAGAGCAAGGAATAGCTAGAACTCAGCTAGACTGGTAAAGAAAAAGTGATTTATATGTGTCGTATATGCAAAATAATATTGTGCCACCAGGTGGCACTGTTGGGTCCTGTTTCTCTCTACCTGTTTTCCCTGTTTGAATTCACAACGCGTTTAACTGAATCGCTTCTTTGATGTGTCTAGACCAGGCATCCCCAATCTCGGCCCTCCAGATGTTTTGGGACTACAATTCCCATCATCCCTGACCACCGGTCCTGTTAGCTAGGGATGATGGGAGTTGTAGTCCCAAAACATCTGGAGGGCCAAGTTTGGGGGTGCCTGGTCAATATCCAGCCCTAATGCTGTTCTAGGCTGTTCTAGGCTGCATCAACAGAAGTATAGTGTCCAGATCAAGGGAAGTAATAGTACCGGGAAGTAATAGTACCTGGAGTCCTGTGTCCAGTTCTGGGTGCCACAGTTTAAGAAGGATGTTGACAAGCTGGAATGTGTGCAGAGGAGGGCAACCAAGATGATTAAAAGTCTGGAAACCAAGCCTTATGAGGAACGGTTGAAGGAACTGAGTATGTTTAGCCTGGAAAAGAGGAGACTGAGAAGAGCTATGGTAGCCACCTTCAAATATCTCCCTCATGGAAGAGGGAGCTTGCTTGTTTTCTCCTGCTCTGGAGGGTAGGACTCGAACCAACAGTTCCAAGTTCCAAGAAAGAAGATTCCGACTAAACATCAGGAAGAACTGAGAGCTGTTCGACAGTGCTCTGCCTCAAGGGGTTGTGGACCCTCCTTCCTTGGAAGTTGTAAAGCAGAGGTTGGATGGCCATCTGTCATGGATGCTTTAGTTGAGATTCCTGCATTGCAGAGGGTTGGGCTAGATGACCCTATGGGTCCCTTCCAACTCTATGATACTATGATATGTTACCTTTGTAGAGCAGGCTAGTTTCTACACACACTTGCACACCCGCTGTCTACCTAGGCAAGCAAGAAGCACTTTCAGAGGTCAAGGAAACATCCCAAGCAAGCAAAAACATTCAAGGAGGATGTGAAGCAAAGTTAGTAAGGGGGTATGTCTGGGGAGGAGGTGTGGCCTAGAAAGAGTCCTGAGGGCCAGATAGGAAAGCTTGAAGGGCCACATGGTACCTAAGGCTTCTCATCCCTCTTCTAGGTTTTGAGGAGGTGGCGCTGTGGGTTAAACCACAGAGCCTAGGGCTTGCTGATCACAAGGTCGGCGGTTCAAATCCCTGCGACAGGGTGAGCTCCCGTTGCTCGGTCCCTGCTCCTGCCAACCTAGCAGTTCAAAAGCACATCAAGTGCAAGTAGATAAATAGGTACTGCTCCGGCGGGAAGGTAAACGCCGTTTCCGTGCGCTGCTCTGGTTCGCCAGAAGCGATTTTGTCATGCTGGCCACATGACCCGGAAGCTGTATGCCGGCTCCCTCGGCCAATAAAGCGAGATGAGTGCCGCAACCCCAGAGTCGTCCACGACTGGACCTAATGGTCAGGGGTCCCTTTACCTTTACCTTTACTGAGCAAGATGCCCCCACTGGGACGTTTGCTTCCCTCCCTCCCTCCCTCCCTTGGGTCCCAATCCATGCCACTGGCCAGAGTTAGAAGGCAAGAGAATGGAAGGTGGGGGGCGATATCAGGGCGAGAGGACTTCAGTAGAGGGTGATGGGCCCCTGGCTGGAGTGTGGGCCTTGGCAGACCCCCAGCAATGCCAGTGCACGATGCCAGCCCTGCCAGAGGCCACAAGAGTTTGATGCTATTTAAACCCGGGCCAATTTGGGCACCCGTTCATCTTTGCAAGATAAATGGGTTTGGAGCATTCCTCTGGGTGAAGGCAAGGACAAGGTGCCCTTTCTCTCTGGACGGCTACAAAAAAACCAAAAAGGGTTCCAAACAGCGACAGGGAGACTCAGACAGGCTCTGCATTCGAGTTGCCCTCTGGGATTCAAAGGCCAGGACTGAGAAAGAGGTGGAACGTGGCAAAACACCAGGATGGAGGAGAGAGGATCAAGCCCCTTGCAACCACTGCTGCTGTCAGAAAAGAAACCCCCCACAAACACCTCAAGATTTAATCGGGGAGCCACTGAGCGATCGGATCGTGGTTCGATCTGTCTTGTCTAGGGATGGTTGGGAATTTCAATTCAGTTCACATTTAAAGGGGAATCAAAGGACCAAAGGGGAATGCAAGGACCAAAAGGGGATGCGGGTGGCGCTGTGGTCTAAACCACAGAGCCTAGGGCTTGCTCCCGTTGCTCGGTCCCAGCTCCTGCCAACCCAGCAGTTTGAAAGCACGTCAAGTGCAAGTAGATAAATAGGTACCACTCCAGTGGGAAGGTAAACGGCGTTTCCATGTGCTGCTCTGGTTCACCAGAAGCGGCTTAGTCCTGCTGGCCACATGACCCAGAAGCTGTTTGCGGACAAACGTCGGCTCCCTCAGCCAGTAAAGCAAGATGAGCGTTGCAACCCCAGAGTTGTCCGCAACTGGACCTAACGGTCAGGGGTACCTTCACCTTTACCTTTTACAAGGACCAAAACTCTGCCCTCCTTTGAAATTCACACTTCTCTGAATGTCGCCATGCAGTCCTTTAGCCAAGAAGCATGTGCAACAATGTATCTACTAAATTGTTCATTAAAATGCATGCAAAAATGTGTTATTTTATGGGGGGATTGCTTTGTAATGAGGAGAAATGCGCACTAAGATCCTGGTGGGTTGTTGTTGTTTTGAAATTGCAAATTCATGTGGAAATGTGGAGAACTCACCTTGGAAAAATGAGAAACAGAGAGAAAGCAAAATTGGCATCTTCAGCCATCCCCATGCACCTAGAAATGATATGACAGGAAATGAGCGAAACTGCACTCATTAAATTTTTGGACCAGGGTTCAAATCCCCACTCAGCCATGAAGCTCACCAGGGGAACTTTGGGCCAGCCACTCACTCTCAGCCTAACCTACCCCACAAGATTGTTGTGGGGATTAAACAAGAACCATGTGTGTCACCTTGAGGTCTTTGGAGACAAGGCAGTAAATAAATACAGAAATAGATGGTCCCTAGCAACCAGCATTCAGAGGCATACTGCCTCTCCTACTGGAGGTAACACGGCAGAACATCATTAACATGCATGCAAATTTTATGGCCAACTTTAGGAACATCCCAAACCTGCCGGCCTTTCCATAAAACGACAAGCTGTCCGAAGATTAATGCTTCGAGCAAATCGGCAAGCACAACAGAGTGTAAATGTCTAAGTGCTCACAGAGGTTGCGTAACTATCCCACGACATCCCAAAGTGCCGGAGGGAGAAAGGGAGCTTCCTTCCTGTTTCGTCAACTCGTCAATTGTCATCACATCAGCACAGCGTGAGCTGATGTTGTTGACGCGCTGGCCATGTTGAAAGAGAGCATCCATCTGCAGAGATCCCCTCCGTTGAAAGTGATTTGCTTTTAGTGCTTACAACTCCTCTTACAGATAATTTTCAATGGCTAAAGCAGATATGGTGGGCAGGGACAGCGGCCTGCCTTTGATTCTGCAAATGGAGGTTGTTCAGTTAGCTGCTTCCATTTCAGGGATCCATTTCTGGACCATTTTGGAAAGCAGAGCTTCTTCTTGAGCAAACCATAGCCCTTCAGGGGGGTCAGGGTCTTAGCTCTGTGGTAGAACATCTGCCTTGCATGCAGAAGGTCCAAGGTTCAATCCCCAACATGGCCAGGTAAGGTTCTGAAACCCTGGACAGCAACTGCTGGTCAGTGTAGACAATAATGAAGGAGATGGACCAATGGTTTGACAGAGCACAAGGCAGCTTCCAAGGGGCTGTATCCAATGTCCTCTGCCTGGTGGCCCAAAAGCTCTTACTCCAGTGGGTGGGTGAGTTTTAACGGAGGAATCCATTGCAATGGACCCTTCCGAGACATTCAGAAGCATGCTGCATCTGACAACAGAGCCAGAACATATGAACCAGGGTTAGCAGCCAGTGAATTTGTCCAACTCTCTTGCAAAGCCAGCCAAGTTCGTGGCCTCCTGTGTGAAGAAGTCCTTCCATTTGTGTGTCATGGAAGAGGAGAGATCGGTCATTGGTTCCTATTCATTATGGGTACATGGAACCTCCAGGGTCAACAGCAGCGTCCTTCTGAACACCTGTTTCAAGGTAGGGGCAATGAAGAAGGGCTATTGTCCATATCCTCTTTCTGGACTTCCTTAAGGCATCTGTGAGGAACAAGATCCTGACATAGGTGGACCCTTATCCTGAACCAGCAGGGCTCATCGTGCATCCTTAAGAAAACTTCTTCCAAGAATGTGGAATTTAAAGCTAATGGATAATCTAGGCCAGGGATGGGAAACCTACGACTCTCCAGATGTTGTTGAGGCTCTAACTCTCATCATCCATGAGCACTGGCCATGCTGGTTGGGGCTGATGTGAGTTGCTGGCCATGCTGGTTGGGGCTGATGTGAGTTGCAGCTGGAGGACACAGGTTAGCCACACCTTCCCTCTCCTCAGAGGTTTCTCTGACACCTTCATTCTGTGTATTGTCCATCGCATGCTGAAGACTCACCTCTTGGCCCTAGCTTTGACACTTGAAATACGTATATCTAGTCAGACCCACCCTGTTCTTGAAATTTGTTTTAAGCAGGTTTCTTGGTTGTAAGTTGCTTTGAGCGTGATTCTTTTTGTTGGGAAAGCAGTGTACAGTAAAATTATGAATGGGTGAGCCAATGCTTGCTGGAGCTGATGGGAGTCTGTCTCCAGCCCTGGCTTTTGAAGTTCCTCAGGGCTCTCTTTGGCCCTCTCTGCTTTTTAGCACATACTTTGGCTCCTTTCTTCATTCCTTCTTTATATACTATCCAGTTGTGTCTCTTCCCTCTCTCCTGGGAGTCGGCTGCGATTCGATTACTTAGAAAGGGAAGTTTCACGGGGTCTCCGCTCTTTGTTTATGAAAATGGCTACAAAGAAGTGGAGAGAAGCCACCCTTAAGTCAGCCAGCCAAACGGCGGAATCCACTGCCTTTGGTCGGACTTTGGATTAATTAGCTGTGTGTCTAATTAGCAACAGGCTCCCCTTGGTTATTCTGAAACTGTAGCTGCCGCTCATCAACCGGAGGCCATCAGGAGGCTTGTCAGAAATCAGAATGCGTTCCAGCTGGCCTTTGCCACCCCCCACCTTCTCCCTCTCTTAAAAAAATACTAAGACTGCAATTCTATACCCATTTATCTGATGGGAATCTCCACTGATCTCAATGGGAGTTACTTATCTCTTTTAATAGATAAAAATATGCATTTTAGTTGAAAACAAACTGAATTTTCAACAGAAGCCTTTGAGACCTGCCTTTAGGTTCATCTCTGTGACATAAAGGGCTGTATCCAGACAACTTGTTCCGTCAGCTCAAGGATTTATGCTTGTTCAACTGATTCCCCCCCCCACGTCTCTCCCTCCCCCAACAGGCTTGTTGTGAAGATGGGAGGGAGAGAACCATGTACACCATCTTGAGATCATTGGAGAAAAGGTTAGGATATAAATACAACTAATAAATATTGAGGAGTTCATCCTTGGTCCACCGTAATTTATGAATTAGAATGTGATTGGCATGATCAGTTGTCTTCTCCCCACCCCCACCCCCACCTCACCAGCATTGTTGCCGACAAATAAAAACGAAAGTAAAATACAACTGAACCAAATCACAAACAATCGAACATTTTGGGCATTTCACTCATCAATGGCAAATGGGATTTACTTCAGAGTAGACATGCGGATTGCAGAGTGAGATTGGTGGATCTTTCCATGTCCTTCCTTATATGATTACCTCATAAATGGGACCCCACCGAACCTCTTCTTAGCACAAGACAGAACCTTTTTCCTTCCCAGGGAGATAGCATGGGGGCAGGGGGGCATAGCCCTGGGCACACAGTTTTGAGGGGGCACAAACCAGGTGCCCCCACAAGGGATCCCCGTCCCGCCCTGCCTACTGCCAGAGGTTTCTGGGCCCCAGAGCCTTGCCACCACATCCCTGTACCCGTCACTGAATGGCCACCCAGCCAGCATCAGGGGGATTTGCCCACCAAGAGCCACATTGGCTGACTGGGCTCCCTCTGTGCGGGGAGGCAGGTGGCACAGCATAGCCCTGTTTGGCTCCAGTGGCAAGTGCTGGGCTGGCATGGTGTGCTCCGTGAACCCTCTATACCCCGCGCCCGACTGGCGGTGGTGGTGAGGGCTGGTTTGGGCATGGTAGGCTCCATGAACCCTCCACACCGTGCCAACGTCCCGTGTGCATCCCAGGCACCAGCCAATGCCACAAAGCCACTGCCCCTTCCTTCTACAATATTCGTTTTCTTTTCGGTTGTTGTTGTTTAGTCATTTAGTCATGTCCAACTCTTCGTGACCCCATGGACCAGAGCACGCCAGGCACTCCTGTCTTCCACTGCCTCCCGCAGTTTGGTCAGACTTATGTTGGTAACATGTCAAGAACACTGTCCAACCATCTCGTCCTCTGTCGTCCCCTTCTCCTTGTGCCCTCCATCTTTCCCAACATCAGGGTCTTTTCCAGGGAGTCTTCTCTTCTCATGAGGTGGCCAAAGTATTGGAGCCTCAGCTTCAGGATCTGTCCTTCCAGTGAGCACTCAGGACTGATTTCCTTCAGAATGGATAGGTTTGATCTTCTTGCAGTCCATGGGACTCTCAAGAGTCTCCTCCAGCACCATAATTCAAAAGCATCAATTCTTTGGCGATCAGTCTTCTTTATGGTCCAGCTCTCACTCTCTTTTCGATTTCTTGCCCCCAAATCCATTCATATCCAAGTCTCGGGCCTTTGGCCACAGCAGATAGATCAAGGAGGAGAGATGGAAAGTTCCCAGAAGTTCCCATGGGGCATGGAGATCTTCTGGCTCATATACAAGCCTGCAGAAGGGGGTGGGAGGAGTTGCCAGATACATTTCTGGGACACAAATTGGAACCCACTAATAATAAGCAAAGCACTGAACCACACAGGCATCACTTTGAAGGAACCCAAGTCACGCATCTGGCTTTGCAGAACTTCGCCATATAACGTCTTGCTCCATGAGCAGGGTATCATAATAGTTATTTCAGAGCACAGCATGGTTTGTTTTGATAAGAGTATAAACTGCCTCGTTTTTCCCCCGGCCTGGCAGGGTGCCGTGTTTTGCCCAGCAGTAAAGAGGGTGGCTAGAGATAGAATGGGACTAGCGATAGGGATGGTGGAGGTATTCAATTCATTTTCCAATTAAAAGGTGGCCATACCTAATTTGCACTTCCTGACACAATTTGAGAACAGCGACTCAGCTGTTCTTCGAAACCTGCACTTCTCTGAATTTTGCAACACAGTTCTGCAGCCGTGTTATGTATACACACACACAAAATACAGAGGCTAGGGTGAATTGCCCATAAAAAGTGTCCATATTAGTACAAATAAGATAACAAAAGTGCATTGTTTTGGGGAGAAATTGCTTTGCAAAATGTTCACGTTAGCCAAAAAAAATTTGAATGGAATTGTGTGTGTCCTCACCAAAATGCCGACAAATTCTTTGCTAGGACTGCATTTTTAAAATGCAAACTGATGAGCTGTTGGACTACGCCGAAATGGCAAAACTGACCGGAAGGCTCAGGAACCAAGAAGACAAAAGTTTCAAGAAAGAATGGGAAAGATTTATACTATAAGCAAATGAAAACATTAGCAGGATTTTAATAACACTTGTAATGTAACAAATACTTTGGACAATATGGAGAGATTTAAAATATGGATGACGAAATAATATGCAGTTGAAAATGTTGACAATAGGACCCATGGAGGGGGTGGTGGGAAGTCTAGAGATTCAGAGAAATCTCTAAACCTGAGTATGTATCTGATACTGTTATAACTTAACACTTGTAAAATCAAATAAATATTTTTTGAAATGCAGACTGATGTAAAAATGTGGAGAACTGGACTTAAGAAATAAGCGACTGAAAGAAACCAAAATGGGCAGATTCGTCTGTCCCCGCCTGGCACAGCCATCAGATGGAGCATGTATTGCATGTCCCCTGCTTGCCAGCAGCATGGCATGTATGCCCCACTATAATCACCTGAGCGCAGCTTCAATCTCTGGCAAAGTTCCCTTCTTATGAAATTCTATAGTCTCATAGAGTCTAGGGGTCATCTAGTCCAGCCCCCTGCAATGCAGCTCTTGGCCTAATTTCATGCAGGTGGCAAGGGAGGAGGAAATGGGGAGGGGCAGGTAACAGAATGAGAGAGGCGAAGGAGATGGCCTCACCCAGCTTTGGCGTCCATCCCACCCACTTTGGGCTGTGGTTTCCTCATACACACACTGTGACTATGCAGTCCCAGCAGATGATCCCCAAGCAGTGCCAGATTTACATACAGGTGAAACTCGAAAAATTAGAATATTGTGGAAAGTCCATTTATGTAAGCAATTGTTTTCATTAGCTACTGGAGTTTAATATATGAGATAGACTCATGACATGCAAAGCGAGATATGTCAAGCCTTTATCCTATATAATAAAGAGCCTATGTCCCTGCTTTTCCGTGTGTCACGGAAGTGCGTTCTGCGCATGTCACAGAGGGGACGCAGGGATTGGACAGCAGAGACCACTTCCGCCGCTGCCTTTACTAGAGGCTCCCACTGCCACCATTACTGCTTACAAGGCCAAGGAGGTGGGGCCCCGCCGGCCACCTCCGCCGCCTTGGCCGCCGCTCCCCCCCCGCCCCCGGAAAAAAGAAGAAGAAGGGGGAGGGAGCCCCTCTCCACCCCCCAGCGGCCTGAATCGACCCGCCTCGCGGAGCGCCGGTGCTCCGGAGGCCGAAGAGGGTCGCCGCACACCCACCGCCGCCACTGCAGCCGCCCCCGGGGAGTAAGGAGAGGAGGGGGGAGCCCCTTCCCACCCCCAGCGGGTGTGCGCGGCCACGCGGCGGATGCGCGCTGGGCTGGGGGCTTCGCGCCCCTGCCCCCGCCGCCGGCCACCTCCGCCACCTTGGCCGCCGCTCCCCCCCCCGCCCCAAATAACCCTCAGAACCTAGGCACCCGTTTTCTAAACGGGCTTAATATACTAGTTTGTTATAATTGTGATGATTATGGCGTACAGCTGATGAGCACCCCAAAGTTGAAATTGTTACTTTGGGGTTCTCATCAGCTGTATGCCATAATCTTCAC
Organism: Darevskia nairensis; assembly: GCA_034642065.1. Classification (NCBI taxonomy): domain Eukaryota; kingdom Metazoa; phylum Chordata; class Lepidosauria; order Squamata; family Lacertidae; genus Darevskia; species Darevskia nairensis. The sequence goes on from JAWWNI010000281.1 coordinate 834,200, forward strand.
AGTTATAACAAATAAAGGCTTGACATATCTCGCTTGGCATGTCATGAGTCTATCTCATATACTCGTTTCACCTTTTAAGTTGAATTACTGAAAGAAATGAACCTTTCCACAATATTCTAATTTTTCGAGTTTCACCTGTATAAGCTAAACAAGCCAAAGCTTAGGGCCCCACTCTCATGGGGCCCCCCAAAAAAATTAAAGAGGAAAAAAACCTGGATGCACATTTCCAAAATATAAGATAAAAAACAAATACAATAAAACCTACATACAGCAACAGTGTTTTGTATTCTGTAGGGTCCTATTTTGTTATGTGCAAATGGCTTTAGATACCTATTAGGTCCATAAATTAAAGGTAAAGGGACCCCTGACTGTTAGGTCCAGTCGTGACCAACTCTGAGGTTGCGGTGCTCATCTCGCTTTATTGGCCGAGAGCCGGCGTACAGCTTGCAGGTCGTGTGGCCAACATAACTAAGCCGCTTATGGCGAACCAGAGCAGCGCACGGAATCGCCGTTTACCTTCCCGCCGGAGTGGTACCTATTTATCTACTTGCACTTTGACGTGTTTTCGAACTGGGAGCAGGGACCAAGCAACGGGAGCTCACCCATCGCGGGGATTCGAACCGCCGACCTTCTGATCGGCAAGCCCTAGGTTCTGTGGTTTAACCCACAGCGTCACCCGCGTCCAAGGTTCATAAATTACCATTTAGGATATATTCAACACAAAAACCAGCAACAATTTGCTGTTGACAAAGGACAGCTGGACATATAAAGGGCCCCATTAGCTTCAGTAGCTTAGGTAAAGGTAAAGGGACCCCTGACTATTAGGTCCAGTCACGGACAACTCTGGGGTTGTGGCGCTCATCTCGCTTTATTGGCTGAGGGAGCTGGTGTTTGTCCACAGACAGCTTCCAGGTCAAGTGGCAAGCATGACTAAGCCGCTTCTGGCGAACCAGAGCAGCGCGCGGAAACGCCGTTTACCTTCCCGCCGGAGTGGTACCTATTGATCTACTTGCACTTTGACGTGCTTTCGAACTGCTAAGGCCTCATCAAACCTAAATCCGGACCTGTCCCCAAAAGAATGTGGCTTTGCTATCAAAAAGTTGCACACCCTACTATAGGCAGAGCAAAGGTGGAGAAGCTTTTTTGGCCCAAGGGTCACATTCCCTCTTGGGCAACCTTCTGAGGGCCAGATAGTAGTGGTGGTCAGGGCCGCGGGCAAGAGTGACCAGAGCAGCTAATGTAAATTTGTAAAATGATATATCGTTGGTATCTAAAACCAAGTAAACTGGCAAAAATGTATAAATTTAAATCAAACAAATGTTGGAAATGTAAAGAGAAAGAAGGTTCTTTTTATCATATGTGGTGGTCTTGTAGTAAGGTTAAAGCTTACTGGGAAATGATATATAATGAATTGAAAAGGATGTTCAAAATAACCTTTATATAAATAAAACCAGAAGCTTTTCTTTTGGGACTCATAGGGACAGAACTACCTACATTCTATAGAAATTTATTAATATATGCGACAACAGCAGCAAGAATGTTACTTGCCCCAAAAAGGAAAGAAGCAGAAGTCCCAGCAAAGGAAGAATGGATACAAAAACTTATGGAATATGCAGAAATGGCGAAACTTATGGGGAGAATAAGAAATCAAGATAACCAAACTTTTTATAAAAGAATGGAAATGATTTATTGAATATTTACAGATAAATTGTAAACAGATAAAAACATTAGCAATAACCTGCAGTTTTAAAAGAGTATATATTTCCAGTGGATAATTAAATGAGTAAGTTAAATGAATTTGGATATAAGATAAGATAAGATAATTTATTGTCATTGCACAAGTACAAGCACAACGCTATACAAGTGCAACGAAATTGCATGCCCCCCCGTAAAAACAGAAAGAAAAAACAAAACAAAAAGCAGCACAAAACACACACACACCAAGGAAAACCACACATACACACACATACACCCATCATAGCTCTCCAAGGTCATATTATCTGGTTACAGCGTTTCAGATGGTTATAGCAGCTTGAAGATATTATATGGCGAAGATATTAAAAAATTAATTTAAGGAACCGCAGAAAGAGGGGGAAGGAAGTCATATTTTGAAATATTAAATTGATTGTAAAACTAAAGAAATGTATCCATTTGAAAAGTAGAAATAAAAAACCTATAAAAGTGCAAATGTAAATTTGTACAGTGTCCCAGTTTCCCCACACACCCCTTTCTGAGCTCCCCCTCAGGTGTTGCTGAAGTTCAGGGACACACTCCGGCCGAGCAGAAACACTGGAGGAAGCTGCAGAACAGAGCAGGGAGTTCCGAGGGCTACGGCAGAGAGGTTTGGAAGGCCGCATTTGGCCCTGGTGGGAGTGTGCAATCCGGTTACCCAGCTTCCCAACTTTCAGGTACTCTGGTGGAGGAGCTGTCAGAGCCCCCTAAAAGGACACGTCCAAGCTGTCAGGAAACAGTTCTCCGTTTCACTGGGAAACAAAATACATCGAGCCCCTAATGAGGGAAGACACCAGCTGTGCGAAGCCCACAGAGGGGAGACACTCCAGTTATTTATTCCCCTTCCTTCGCCAGTCCCCCACCCCCCAAAATCACAACAGCAGTGGCAACAAAAACTTCCAGCCTTTGCCAGCACGTCCCTAAAGGGAAGGCAATTTGTTTACTTCCCCTACTGGAGCCAGATCCTGATGGGGCCAGGTTGACAGATGAGTGACATCAGGATGCTATTTCAATTAGCAGGCTGTGCTCTCTCCCGGTCGCCCTCCGAGGCCCCTGCCACCCCACTGAGGTCTTCCACACCTTATCGTCACCTTGAAGACCTTTCTGTCTCCTAGACCTTACAACGGCCTCCCCAGATTCATGGAGGAAAAGGCTATCCATGGTGAAACAGCCACAATGGCTAGGTTCCACCACCACTGCCAGAGCCAGCATGTCTCTGTGGGAATCACAAGTGCAGAGAGTTGGGTCCTACTTGGGTCCTACTTAGGGGCTTCTGCTCCAGTATCTAGCTGGACACTGTGAGAACAGGATGCTGAAGTAAACGGGCCTTTAGCCTGATCCAGCCAGGCTCTTCTGATTGATTTAAAAACCTATTCCTGTTCATTTCTTGAAAATGCAATGGCTGGAAGGAAGAAACAACCCCGACCAGAGAAGAACGGCAAACCAAGTTGATGGACTATGCCGAAATGCCAAAATTAACTGGGAAGCTCAGAAATCAAGAAGGCAAGAACTTCAAAAAAAAGAATGGGGAAAGTTTGTGGTTTACTTACGAGACCACTGCAAGCAAGTTAAAACATTGGCAGGATTTTAACCACACTTGTAAAGTAACAGAAAGTATGGATAATCTAGAAAGATAAAAATGTCGATATACAGTTGTAAATATTATCATTAGGACCCATGGAAGGGATGGGGGGAGGGAAGTCAGGAGATTCAGAGTAATCTTGATATTTGGACTTTGAATTGTTGTTTGTAATTTGTTTATATTGTTTAAAATCAAATTACACACAAACACACACACACACACACACACACACACACAGAGCATGGGTTTTAGCCCATGAGGCATGAATGAATCTTTATTTGTATCAGTCATTGGCAATAGCAATAAAACAACAATACGATATACAAAGACTAGAAATAAAAAGTCAACTGTATAAAATACATTTTAGGGTTTTGAATCAATAGTAAATAAGTGGATCTTATTCTAATTGTCACCTGCTCATCTTGTTCTGCCAAGAGAAAGGACACTGTGGCAGTGGCTGGGCGACACAGAATGGACAATAAAAGAGGGGTGATAATCTCATTCCTCAAGTCTTTATAAAGAGTGCAAGCCAGAAGGGCATGGGCCACCGATTCGGTACTGCCATCTCCACAGGGACATAAGCATTTTTCGTGTGGAATCTATTGGCATCGTCCCTCAAGTACAGCCGAGGGCAATACATTCAATCATGCGAGAGTAAAAGCGCGTCTGTATTTTAGAATTGTAGGTTGTGCAGATAGGGTGCCAGAGAGTCAAAATGGGAAGGTGGAAAATAGCCCAGTTTAATCTTTTCAACCTTTGGGGGGGGGGAATGCAATACAATGCAAATAAAAATATGAAACCAACAAAAACCAAAATAATGCAGGAGTGCCAGCCATGGTCCTTTTTTCTTTCTTCTCTTTCCATTTTGCTTTTTCCATGCAAAGCCTCGTGAAGGATTGGTAGACTTGGAGTTCCACTGAGAGGCTCAAGCCAACCAGATCAATGGGAAGGGCTGTAGCTTCCACCTTGTATCCAGAAGGTCCTAGGTTCAATCCCCAGCATCTCCAGGTAGGGCTGGGAAGAAGGTCTATTGTCTGAATTCCTGGAGAGCTGCTGCCGGTCAGTGTAAACACTACTGAGCTAGCTGGGCCAGTAGTCTGATTCGATAGCAGGCAACCTCCTACCTTCCTCTGTTTTGTGAATGGATATTTGTATTCCATGAAATGCCCCCTTCAGCCTTCTTTTTGTGCTCAATGCATTTCGAGGGCTATGCGATCATGATGTCTTAAGTTCCAATTCTCACATCAAGCATGGTGATAACTTGTAGCAGGACCACCAAAGCTTTGCTTTGTTGTTGCTGTTTAGTCATTTAGTCGTGTCCAACTCTTCGTGACCCCATGGATCAGAGCACACCAGGCACTCCTGTTTTCCACTGCCTCCCGCAGTTTGGTCAGACTCATGTTGGTAGCTTCGAGAACACTGTCCAACCATCTCGTCCTCTGTCGTCCCCTTCTCCTTGTGCCCTCCATCTTTCCCAACATCAAAGTTTTTTCCAGAGAGTCTTTGCTTCTCATGAGGTGGCCAAAGTATTGGAGCCTCAGCTTCAGGATTTGTCCTTCAAGTAAGCACTCAGGGTTGATTTCTTTCAGAATAGATAGGTTTGATCTTTTTGCAGTCCATGGGACTCTCAAGTGTCTCCTCCAGCACCACAATTCAAAAGCATCAATTAGCCGGCGATCAACCCTCTTTGTAGTCCAGCTTTCACTTCCATACATCACTACTGGGAAAACCATAGCTTTGTACGGATCTTTGTCGACAAGGTAATGTCTCTGCTTTTTGAGATGCTGTCTAGGTTTATCATTGCTTTTCTCTTTTAATTTCATGACTGCTGTCACCATCTGCCGTGATCATGGAGCCCAAGAAGGTAAAATCTGTCACTGCTTCCATTTCTTCCCCTCTTCTTGCCAGGAGGTGATGGGACCAGTGGCTTTGTAAAGGTAAAGGGACCCCTGACTGTTAGGTCTAGTCACAGACAACTCTGGGGTTACAGCGCTCATCTTGCTCTATAGGCCGAGGGAACCGGTGTTTGTCCGCAGACAGCTTCCAGGCCATGTGGCCAGCATGACTAAGCCGCTTCTGGCGAACCAGAGCAGCGCACGGAAATGCCATTTACCTTCCCGCCAGAGCGGTACCTATTTATATTCTACATGCACTTTGACGTGCTTTCAAACTGCTAGGTGGGCAGGGACCGAACAACGGGAGCTCACCCCGTCGTGGGGATTCGAACCGCCGACCTTCTGATCGGCAAGCCCTGGGCTCTGTGGTTTAGACCACAGTGCCCCCCATGTCCCTAGTGGCTTTGTACCCGAGCTTTATTTTTTGCTGGAGGATGTTTGCTTGTTATTTGGGAGAGAAAACATAAAAATGTACACACACACACACACACACACACACACACACAAGAATCAGTTCAGAATGGGGTTTTTTGGGTGGGGGAGGAGATGTGGCAGATCAAAGAAGCCCATCCTTTAAACATCATGCAACAGTCCTGCGGCCTCAGCTGACATGTAACCGAAACCTCAGTTGCCACTAGCCAAAATATCTTTACCTTCTGTGGAATTGCAGGCTGACTCAAGGTCATAGGGAAAGGTCAAAGAGCGCCCTGCCTTGGCCTCCGTCCTTTTAAATGCCAAAGGTTATCTTGATTTCATTACAGTTGCAAAAACAAGAGGGTGTTTTTACTGCTCTAATTTTCTGAGCATCAAGGAACGTCTAGGGAGCACGTCTTAAGATAATGGGTCACGGAATTGTTGTTGCTGGCGGGGTTTAGAGCAGTGCCTTTGCCTGCCCACAAGGCAGTTCTTTCCATAACTGAACGCAACACAGAAATCCATACGCAGGGTGGGCAGTTAACAGAAATAAGACAATATGTGCCAGGCAGAATATCTGAGAGGCTGCTAAGATCCTTGTAAACGGCCTATTGCTCAACATGGAATAAGAGACAGAAGGGAGCGAGGAACATAAAATCTTATTGATCATGCCTAAGTCCTCATCCCATACTCTCCAGAGACCTCGATCACATGCACATCATACATTTAAAACACATGGCTTCCCCCAAGGAACCATGAGAACTGTAGTTTAACCCTCACTGAACTAAAACGCCCAGCACTCTTAACAAACTACAGTTCCCAGGATTCTTTGGGGGAAGCCATGACCATTTAAGGTGACATGATACTGCTTGAGATGTATAGTGCAGATGGTACCTATGGTTAGCCCTGTTAGGTAGCTCTGGATTACAGCATCCAATTGGGGGCCCAAGGATCTAGGTTTACCTGTCCTGGGTACCTCTGACGCCAGGGTTTGGAAAACCCTCTACCTGCTCCATTTGAGGTGGGCTGTGAGTCAACAGACCAGGATTGATGGGCTGTGGGCTCTTTCCTTATCTGCTGTGTTGACTTTGAAACCCGTTTTTTTTCTGCAGAGGTCTTTATCAGATCTGTGCCACAGCTGAAAGAATTCCTTGTCCGGCCTTGTGCTGTTAACAGGATGCAAACAGCCCAGTGGCACCTTTAAAGACAAACTTTTTACGGCAGAACAAGGCTCAAGGAGGCAGGGACCTAATTCAGGTGTGGAAAGGGGTCGTTCACAGCAATTTGATTAGCATCATCAGGAATGGCAAATGATACATCTAGCATACGACATAACAGTCACTCATTTATGCAGAAATGGCGAATTCCTTGGGGAGAACTTACGGGCCAGGAATACTACCGGTATGTGCTATCCTATATAATAAAGTTGCTGTGTCCCTGCGTCCAGTCCGTGTGTCACGGAATGGCGCTACTGCGCATGTCCGTGTCCCACACGGACGCAGGGATTGGAGCGGGCGGAGAGGGGGGGCGTGTCCGAGAGGCAGCGGCGGCGCACGCGCGTTGTCAGTTGCGCCAGCGCCGCTGCCTCGCACGGACGCAGAGGGCCGCCCCATCCTCACCGCCGCCGCTACAGCCGCCCCCGGAGAAAAAGAAGAAAGGGGAGGGAGCCCCTCTCCACCCCCCAGCGGCCGCTGTTCTGCCTCCTCCTGCCTCCTCCTCCTCTAGCGCCCGTTATTGAACGGGCTAACTTCAACTAGTGATATAATATGCCCCTGTTGTGTTTTTGTCATTTTCTTGAAAGCACAATACCAGGGGTCAGCAAACCTTTTCAGCAGAGGGCCGGTCCACCGTCCCTCAGACCATGTGGGGGGCCGGACTATCTTTTTGGGGGGGAAATGAACAAATTCCTATGTCCCACAAATAACCCAGAGATGCATTTTAAATAAAAGCACACATTCTACTCATGTAAAAACACGCTGATTCCCAGACCGTCCACAGGCCGGATTTAGAAGGCAGTTGGGCCACATGCGGCCCATGGGCCTTAGGTTGCCTACCCCTGCACAATACCATTATGCAGTGGCGTAGCAAAGTCAAGTGGTACCCGGCACCTATTTATCTACTTGCACTTTGACGTGCTTTCGAACTGCTAGGTTGGCAGGAGCAGGGACCAAGAGCAACAGGAGCTCACCCCATCGCGGGGATTCGAACCGCCGACCTTCTGATCGGCAAGCCCTAGGCTCTGTGGTTTAACCCACAGCGCCACCCGCGTCAATCAATTTAGGGCAGTGAACAAACTGTATCATGCCACACTCTCTGCCCTCCCCTTGCTATCTCTGGTCACCTTCAGATTGTTAGAATTTGACAGGAGTGAGTCACGCACCTACTGGAAAGGGGATTAAAGCTCTCTGTCATCCTAGCACAACAAATCCGCTTACAAAAAAACAAGAGAGGACGTTTTGCGGTTAGGAGAGCGATGGGGAAATGCTCTGAAAAGAGCAGGAGGAACAAATGATTGATGGCAAGACGGGTAAACACCATTGGAAACATGATGGCAGTTGACATCATAGACATTTATTCATGGCCTAGAGGTCCAAAGGTTCTCCCATTCCCGACATACATGGTAAGGTAAAGGTAAAGGGACCCCTGACCATTTGGTCCAGTCGTGTCCGACTCTGGGGTTGCGGCACTCATCTCACTTTACTGGCCGAGGGAGCCGGCGTACAGCTTCCAGGGCATGACTAAGCCGCTTCTGGCGAACCAGAGCAGTGCACGGAAACGCCGTTTACCTTCCCGCCGGAGTGGTACCTATTTATCTACTTGCACTTTGACGTGCTTTCGAACTGCTAGGTTGGCAGGAGCAGGGGCCGAGCAACGGGAGCTCACCCCGTCGCGGGGATTCGAACTGCCGACCTTCTGATCGGCAAGCACTAGGCTCTGTGGTTTAACCCACAGTGCCACCCGCGTCCCAACATACATGGTAGTTAAGCCTTTCCCCCCTACAAACGCAGAGTTGGACCCACAGAAGCCTGTGACCAGCACCACAGCCACCCACTAACAATGGTCAGAGGGAGGAACTTGTCACAATTAACAGCACCATGATACTCATATGTGAAATAGTACCAAGCACGTAGTTTTGCATTCAGGCTCGTCCTCTCCCCTCTCTACCGCCAGTAACTGAAAGTCAAAATATCTGTATTATTTTGAGGTCATGGTGCCCTCTTCTGTCTGGCATGGAGCATTTCACGTCAGCAAAATAGTCCTTAAATATGAAACTGGTTCAAGAGCTTTGCTTTTAGCAAAAGCAAATTGGGGGACAGATTGTGTTATAGCTAGGGATGGGTGATAATTTTTTTTTTTTTTTTGGTAGGCATCTTAATGAGAAATCCGCACGCCTCGGTCCAATTTCCACACTGAAGCGCAAAAACCGTTCAAAACTCATGCTTCTCCAGGTTTTGCAAAGCCGCAGTGGCAAAGCTACTAACACTACGAACCATAAAACCTGATGCTAGAAGCAGCTGCTGTTTTTTTATTGCTTTATTTCACAAGATTTCTATACCGCTTGATTGCAATCAAAAGCTCAAAACTGTTTGGATAAAACAGAAAAGCAATAAAACCATTAGTTTTTAGTTAATAGTTGTTTAAAGCTAGTTAAAGCCTACAAAAATTAAATAATTCCATTTGTTATTTAATAATATTTTTAAATAAATAAAATAGAAACCAGATGGAAACACAGATTGCCAGTGATCTACCTGTCTAGATAGGTTTGCCCAAAGAATGTTTTTAGCAGGTGTGAAAACGAGCACAGCGAAGGTGCTTGTCTGAGGTCAACAGGCAGGGAGTTCCTAAGTGTGCCATGCTAAAAGACTGATTTCTTACAAGTATTATGCGGCACCCGTAACCATGCCAGTTCCACAGATCAAAATGGTCCGGTCAGCATGTATGAGATAAGATTATCTCACAAGCAATAGTCCCAGGCCTGCCTTTCAAGGGCAAATAGAAACCAAAGTCCTCCAACTATCAGAGAAAGCCCCGGGGAATCAGCCACATGAGTAGCCGGTTCCCTGGATAGTTGTTGATTTCAGATAATGCCTGGAACACCATCAAAGTAGGAAATAATCCGACATTCATATCATGTTTGTTATGTTTTACTTGGCACCCTTTCCAGGATCTTTCTTTCTTCAGATATCGTCAAAAGCTGAGAAAACAGCTGATTAGATCCTCTAAACTTCCCCCCTGCTGACAGAAGTTTTCTTCCCAAGTGGTATGAACCCAACAAGCCAAGTCTGAATGGTTCCAGAGAAGCAGCTACTACTTTTAAAGAGCTGGCTCTCCCTCTAAGCAGGCGGGACGTTGGGATAAAATCGGATTATTTGTTCCACCACTATCCCACATCCTTATTTCTTGGTTACTCTGTATTACAGCTGGGGGAGAAATTCACATCGAAAGGTGAATCTATCAAATATGTGCTTTCCCAAACCATAGGACAACTGAAATGAAGCCATCCGTTGAAATTCACACTTCTCTGGATTTTGCAATGCAGCTGGGCAGCCTAGTAATAGCCACGAAAATGCATGCACTGTGGGTGAGGTGTGCATAAAGATGCATACGTTGGTGAAAATTGCATTGCATTACAGGAAACTGCTTGCAAAAATGCATTTATTAGTCAAAACGTCCTACAAAATCGTGCTCATTAGAAGAAAACCATACCAGGATGCTGAAGAAGATATAAACTTTCCCGCTGCCCTATGTGCTGGGTTATTGATCAGAAGCCCCATAGCTCAGTGGCAGAGCATTGGATTTGCACGCACAAGGCCCCAGGTTCAAATCCTGGCATCTCCAGGTGGAGCTGGGGAAACCTCCCTGTCTGAAACCCTAGAGCAGTGTTTCCCAACCAGTGTGCCTCCAGATGTTTTGGGACTACAATTCCCATCATCCCTGACCACTGGTATTGCTAGCGAGGGATGATGGGAGTTGTAGTCCCAAAACATCTGGAGGCACACTGGTTGGGAAACACTGCCCTAGAGAGCTGCTGCCAGCTGACGAGGCTGAACTGGATGGATCAATGGTTTGGCTAGGGGTAAGGTAGCTTTCTTTGTTCCTACTAATCAGGTTCCCCGGTGCCTGTAATTATTGACAGAAGAGCGCACAATGGAGACGTCTTCTACATAAGAGCATGCTGGTTCAGACTCGTGGCCCATCTAGTCCAGCATCCTGTTCTCACAGCAACCGTCCAGGTGCCTCTGGAAAGACCCAAAACAAGACCTGAGTGCAACAGTGCTCTCCCTGTGGGATGTAATCCCTGTAGCAGTCAAGCACAACATTCCTTGTATCCCTAGAGTGTACACACAGGAGTATGTAAATCCAACCAGTAAAACTTCCTGTTACACCTGGTCTGGAGCATCTTCCCGCTGCGTGTGACCAGGTAGATGGGCATAACCCTGGGAGACCCCACAAAAGGGCCAGTCACACAGCCATCTTCTTCCCTTCTTGCTCCCCTTCTTCTTCCATTCCTTCTCTTGGATGGCACTGCTGGCTCTCAGCCAGCAGCATGTGGGATAAATCCCCATATGGGATGGATCCACACCTTTCTCGGTAACTGTAACTACAAACTAAAGCCTGCCTTCAGGGATCATACCGTGAACTGAATGTAAGTAAACTCATTGGTACTATCTAAGGAAGACTGTTGTGTTATTCTTTTTAAGAGGGAACAAAGGGGACTTGCCAGGAATAAATCCAATCTGGGCAAGCCAGACTGGATTGCTTAACTAAAGAGATTCAAACGAATCTGCAAACTAGCTTCCTGCTGTATAGAGGGGAATGTGCTCTGCTACATGACTCACTAGCGTGAGTGAGGAAGGGTAATATTTAATCAATATACAGTCATACCTCATGTTACGTCCGCTTCAGGTTGCGTGTTTTCATCTTGCATCCCGCGGCAACCCGGAAGTACTGGAATGGGTTACTTTCGGGTTTTGCTGCTCACGCATGCGCAGAAGTTCTAAATTGCCCTTTGCGCACACACAGAAGTGCCAAATCATGCTGTGCACCTGCGCAGATGCGACGCTTCAAGTTGCAGGCTTTTCACATTACGGATGGGCCCCCAGAACGGATCCCGTCCGTAACACGAGGTGTTACGGTGTACCACTGTACAGTGGTACCTCTGGTTACAAACTTAATTCGTTCTGGAGGTCCATTCTTAACCCGAAACCGCTCTTAACCTGAGGTACCACTTTAGCTAATGGGGCCTCCCGCTGCCACTGCCACGCAATTTCTGTTCTCATCCTGAGGTAAAGTTCTTAAACTGAGGTACTACTTCCGGGTTAGCAGAGTCTGTAACCCAAAGTGTTTGTAACCTGAGGTACCACTGTATCCTCTCCTACTACCCACAACATTCGCACACTCTCCACTTGTGACTGATGCTTACCTTTCAGGTTGGGCGCCATTGTGGGACAGCAACAACACCAGCCCACTATCTGCTGCCCACACTGGAGTTGAGGGGTTATCCCCTGCCCTGAGTAATCCTCTTTGGCTACACCTGGGCCCAGGAAGTGGATTGCAGCCTGCCTGTGCTATTGGCCAATGGCAGGCCGGCTGCAGTGCAGGCTCCACCCCAGGGGCTGATCGAGCCAAGCTGGCAGGTTTCACTCTGGTCCGCCCCATGGGTATTTAAACCAAGACCAAGTCCACCTCCTCGCCCAGTTTGTCGCAACTGGCATTCAGATGCATACTGCCCTCCAACATTGCAGGCAGAACATAGCCATTATGTGTATATGTTCTTTAGCCCTAAGTGAATATGGGACAAAAACTGGTGTTTCCTGCTCAACCAGTTCATTGATAAATACAAACATATACTGAGTTTATCACACCCCACATTCAAATAACATTCCAGTCTGGTTCTTGAATAGGATTCCCAAGCATTCGCCTGTACCCTCTTAACCGGAAATTATTTTCACCTTGAGACCGAAAGGATATCAGCTGACCGTAATTATTCTTTGCTAACTACCCTTTGGAGGACCTGTGCTTAACAATTAACCTGCCAAGCTTAATTATGGCTATCCTTTAATGTTCCACTTCTTAGACCAGCCCCAGCATCTGAAATTCTCATGCCACTGAATGACTTTCGTTTTTAACTCAAAAAAAGTCAGCCAGTCAGTCATACAAGGGCGATCAGATTTTACATCCCAGAAATCTTAGAATTTAATATTTTGCCCATATGGTGACTGTTGAGAGGCTATCTTAAGCAGGGTTATGAAGGGAAACAAGGATACTCCTAGCGTTGAAAGAATTATGGAGATCAGAATGTGACATTATAGCTGCAGTTCCACGTTTGCCTGTATAAAACCAGGATAGAAGTGATATGGATATTCCACAACTGTTCTATTCCGTGCTATCCCATGGTACTTGAAGATTTGCATTTAGCCATCTGTATATAGATATTTTTAATCTCACCATGTAGTCCGTTTTCTTTCAAGTCGAGGCATACCGTGCATCTTCCAGAGGCGTCCTTGGACAACTTTCTCAGATAAATTTAGAAAGCATCCTTTGCCAACAATACTGGCATCATGGGTTGAATACCTGGGAAGGTTCACCTCCCAGTGGTGTGACACTCCCAACCCCCCTCCATCCTTCCGGAGACCCCGGAGAGCCACTTCCAGTTAGTGTGGACCAGTGGTGAGGAACCTGTGGTCCTCAAGGTGTTGCTGGACTACAACTCCCACCCCTGGTGTAGACAGTGCAAAGCTAGGTGGACCAACAGTCTTGGCTCAGTGCAAGAAGAAGAAGAGAAGAGTTTAGATTTGATATCCCGCTTTATCACTACTCGAAAGAGTCTCAAAGCGGCTAACATTCTCCTTTCCCTGAGAGCTGAGGGCTGAGAGACTCCAAAGAAGTGTGACTAGCCCAAGGTCACCCAGGAGCTGCATGTGGAGGAGGGGAGATGCGAACCCGGTTCACCAGATTACGAGTCCACCACTTTTAACCACTACACCACACTGGCTCTCCTTTGATTCAAGGCACCAGGGGTGGGGATGTCTGGTTCTCCAGATGATGTTGAACTCTAGCGCTCATCAGTCCCAGCAAGCATGGGATGCTGGGAGTTCAGAGTTGCCATCCAGCAACATCTGGAGGAGGAACACAGAGGTCTCCCATCTCTGTACAACACGGAAGCCTAATGACCAAAATGACTGTGGCACTTCTTCCATATCCATGAAAGAGGGACACACACAAAAAGTTCCCCCAAAGTGCCCTTAAGTGGTGGTGTGTGGATGGACAACGATTTCCTGCTACTTTACCTGCTCCAAAACAAAAGCTTTTGAATGCAACTCCATCCTGTTTGCTGATTCCCAGCTATTCTATTTGCTGGAATTGGGGATTTTGTTTTCCCCACCCCACCCTTGCTTTGGAGATTCAGCTGACACCTCTGCTGAAAGGCAAGTTGTTTTTAAAGCTACGGAGGGGGTTCTTGCATGGACCCACCTTTGAAGGGGTGATGACAGTAGTGAATATACAGGAAGCCAGGTTAGACCTGACGAGGATGGCCTGAGATACTCTATATTTAAAGAACGCAAGGAGGAAAAGCGTCATCTCTCTATCTGCCATGGGATGAATCATGGAATGTTCACAAATATTCAAGTGTGAGGTCAGCCAATTTGCTTACTTAAAATATTGATGATCTGTCTTTCTGCCTGGCCACGGGTCTCAAATACGGCGATGGAGGATGATTAAATTTTGTTATTGTGTTTGGTATTTTTTGCGAGAGTCTCAAAGCAACTTACAAAGATTTTAAATGCAAAAATGCTATCAAATAAACATAAAAACAAAAACATATGTCATGCTAAAAGTGTTCAGCCAGTGTTCGGATGGCCTACTGTAAAAGATAATTCACACATAACAAGGACTGTTATTATTACTTTAATTAAAGGGCAATAGTGGCTTGGGCTGCAATCTCATAACCATTTTCCTAGGTTCAGTTACAGGTAGATAGCCATGTTGGTCTGTCATAGTCAAAACAAAATAAAAAAAATCCTTCCAGTAGCACCTTAGAGACCAGCTAAGTTTGTTCTTGGTATGAGCTTTCGTGTGCATGCACACGAAAGCTCATACCAAGAACAAACTTAGTTGGTCTCTAAGGTGCTACTGGAAGGATTTTTTTTTATTTCATTTTCTTAGGTGTAAGCACTGCTTGACATTTACTTTGCACTCTGAATGCTTTCCCCCCCCCCCCCTTCATTTTTGGGATTTTACAGTATTAAGTGTTGGAAGTGCAATGAAGAAAATGCCACCTTCTATCATATGTGGTGGACATGCCCCGAGATAAAGAAATTCTGGGGCATGGTCCACGAAGAAACTCAAAAATTAATCAAACAAACATATAACAAAAGCCCAGAACTTTATTTATTAGGAATTAAGAATAAAGACGTACCAGAGGGGGAAATGAATTTATTTTTGTATACTTCAGCGGCAGCAAGAATAGCAATTGCCCATCGTTGGAAGGAAAACCATACTCCAACAAAGGAGGAATGGCTACAAAAAATATGTGAATATCTTCAATTAGCGAAATTAACAAACATAATAAGACAAAAACCCAGGAGCATAGTAGAAAACCAATGGAAAGACTTAAATGAGTATTTGAACAGAAGAGATGTAAATGTAAATTTTTGGTTGAGTTTGGAATAAAGGAAAAATATATTGGTTGAAAATGTAATGAAACAATGAAAGAATTAACAGACGAATATATTAAGTTTAAAAAGAAGTGTAACGAACAGTGGTGGAAGTCACCAATTCTTCTCTTCTTTATTTTCTTCTTAATCTATTTTAAATTCCGTACTTAAGACTACTTTTTTTTTCTTATAAAAAGAAAAACTTTTAATGGCTACAGCTACACAGAAGTACAACTTCTTAACTTTATAAATAATATTAATTCCCCCCCTTTTTTTTCTTTTCCTTGTCTTTTCTTTTTATTTCTTTTTTCCTTTTCCTTTCTTCTCCTTTTGTGAGTGTGTATTGCCTATGATAAAATTTAAGTGAACGATATAATTATATTAAGAATGTAAGGCAATGTATGTAGTGTATGTCGTGTATGTATATATGTAATATTTTCGTTTGTAAAATTGAATAAACTTCTAAAAAAAAGTTTTAAAAAATTGGGATTTTAAATTCTCCAGGTTTCAAATTTTGGAGTTTTGATTTCAGTTTAAACTTTTCTATATTTTGCATATTTTGTCGTCAGCTGCTTTGATACTGAGATGGTGAAAAGTGAGCTATTATATTTTGAATAAAATATAAATGAATAAATTGTGAATCCAAGACAGCTGCAGACTTCTGTTTAAGGAAATGCTACCAGTTGAAATTTTCTGCCAGCTGAAATTCTCTTCAGAAAAGGAGACTGATTCTTATTCTTGAATCTTTTTAATAATGGGGGCTTCATACATGAGGTTTCCCACCAGCCCCAAGTTTGTATGATGACCGGTGCCCACCAGGGATAGATGAGTCTTTCGTTATATATATATGCCTTATGAGGAACGGCTTAGGGAGCTGGGTATGTTTAGCCTGGAGAAGAGAAGGTTAAGGGGTGATATGATAGCCATGTTCAAATATATAAAAGGATGTCATAGAGAGGAGGGAGAAAGGTTGTTTTCTGCTGCTCCAGAGAAGCGGACACGGAGCAATGGATTCAAACTACAAGAAAGAAGATTCCACCTAAACATTAGGAAGAACTTCCTGACAGTAAGAGCTGTTCGACAGTGGACTTTGCTGCCAAGGAATGTGGTGGAGTCTCCTTCTTTGGAGGTCTTTAAGCAGAGGCTTGACAGCCACCTGTCAGGAATGCTTTGATGGTGTTTCCTGCTTGGCAGGGGGTTGGACTGGATGGCCCTTGTGGTCTCTTCCAACTCTATGATTCTATGATTCTATATTTATATAAATAATAATGAGGATGATAATTTTTGATTTCTCATTTTTCCCATTTTAGTTTCAGTTTTCCACATTTCTACATCAGCAGTTTGCGATTTAGGTGCACGGAGGAACGGACAAATTTGTCAATTTCAATTTCTCCTAGTCCCCTGCGTTTCCACCCTTAAATTCAGTTCTCCACATTCCATCAGTTTGCAAGTTTCTTTTTTAAAGACACACTCCTCATGAAAATGCAGCAGCACGTTAACTCAAATTTCCCCTAATGTGCACAGTTTTGCATGCAAGTTTTCCTAACATAGACATTTTAAATGCCGTTTTCCCTAACATAATAAATCTCTGTATGGTTTTTTCCCCCCATGAATTTTTTAATGCTCGCTTTACCGTAATATACTTATTTTTGTCCACCTCACTAGACTGAAAACCCGTACTGCAAAATTCAGGAAGGTGGCCATTTCAAAAGACTGCTGGGATTCAGTTCACATAGTATTTCAGAAAGTGAGGAAGGGGCTGGTCCACCTTTGGTGCACACCGAATTGAATTTCTCCCCCCCGACCCCAGTGCCCCCACAGGTGCCTTCTCTCTCTGACAGGCCTTCAATTAGCTCTTGGCCTCAGGTTATAAATTAAGCCAATAAAAGGGCCTGGAAAACACACAGAAACGGGCCTTCCCCTCTCCATTCAGATTTAGTCAAGTGGCAAAAGCCACTTCTGTGAGAGGCATCGTGTGCTTCGCTGCCCTTACGAGAGGGAATTTGCCCTGCTGATGCACCCATATCCCTGCCCGGGTCATTGGGGACATGTCTGAGGGTGGGTTGAGTCCTGGAGGTCATTCCAAGGTTGCTCACTGGAGCAATGCTTTCTGCCAGAGCCTGGATTTACAACCCAGAGAGCCGTCTCAGGAAACCCAGCCTAGTTCGAGCCTGAAATAGAATTTTATGTCACAGAGGTTAAGCAAGCAACGTTATTTTTTATTATTAGAGGGGACCGACCTACCGCAAATATCGCGAGGAATAAATTTCACCCAACAGGCTCAAGCCATACTTTATCACCTCGTGTTTTTAAGCATGTTTCTTTCTTTCTTTCTTTCTTTCTTTCTTTCTTTCTTTCTTTCTTTCTTTCTTTCTTTCAGCCACACACATCAAAAGTAGACCTCAGAGCTTCTGAGCCGAGCAGAGAGACTCTCCGTAAAGTCAGTAGGTGGTCGTGAACAAATAAATAAGTGTATTCCTTCAATCAGTCAAATGGAGCTGGGAATTATGGGACCAGGCCAAGGCAGCTTGGCAGCCTTTAAGGAACCGCTCAGTGTCTGGCTGTATTGCAGAGTGAATGAGGCAGCCATATTGGGCACATGTGGCTTGACAGATGTCCTTGCATTAATTTGCAAGGCTATTAACAATGTAGGTCTAGGATACCTCAAGAACTGCCTGGTGCCATAATCCTGAGAATAAGGGTCTACCAACCAAGCTATTCCTTATAACCCTGTCCAGTCACTGAGATCTTACTGGTCCCCTGTGACTTGGATACATTGCTTGTATCTATCAGGAGTTGTGCGTTCAATATTGTGGGCCCATTTTTATCGAACTCACTTCCAGTTGAAGTCAGACCAGCTCCCTCCCTGTTGTTCTTACCAGACTCTCCAAGTATGCCTAATTTCCAGGGACTGTCCCAGATTTACAGGAGCCACCCCAGTTTCTGATTTAATCCTGGAATGTCCCGCTTCTTCTTAGGATGTCCCTATTTTCATTGGAGAAATGCTGGATTGGATATGCTGGATATGGAGTTTTGTGACCCCCGAGTCAAGGAGATAAGTAACAAGATGTCTTTGGAAGACATCTGAAGGCAGCCATGTAAAGGGAAGTTTTTAAATGTTGTATGTTTTATTATGTTTTTATATATGTTGGAAGCCGCCCAGAGTGGATGGGGCAACCCAGTCAGATGGGTGGAGTATAATAATAATAATAATAATAATAATGGAATAGGATGCCACAATTTTCATCCACGATATGTTGGAGGGTATGTCTCATCATACCTACAGAAGACTTCTTCTTCTTCTTCTTCTTCTTCTGGTATTCCAGCAGGAATTTCAACTGAATTCTGACATTATCGTTGTAAGACCTTTTCAGTTTCATTGAATTAAGTTTCTGTATTCTGCTTAAAGGCAACCGTAATTAAACAGTTTTAAAATGGTCTAAGGTTGCTCTGGATGAGGTCCCGCTCTCCCAGAAGGAACAGGTGCAAAATTTGGGGGTGCCCCTGGATCCTGTTATGTCACCCTGGAGACACAGGTGACCTCAGTGGCTAGGGGTGCCTTTTGGTAAGACAGCTACAGTTCCTCCAGGATCTGGATAGCCTGACACTGGTAACCTTATGGTTGGATTACTGCAACATACTGTATGTGAGGCTACCCTTGGGGTTGGTCTGGAGGCTGCAGCTGATGCAAAACGTATTGGCTAGGCTGTCTGTGAGGGCAAACTATTCCCAGACCATCTGCGGGCCGGATTGAGAAGGTGATTGAGCCGCATCCGGCCCCCGGGCCTTAGTTTGCCTACCCATGTCTTATGCAACCAGCAGATCACTGCGGTCTGCAGGAGAGTTTCTCCTGCAACTTCCAAAGATCTCAGGAATCTACTCCACATCAGCATGGATTAGGGCAGGCACGTCCAACAGGTAGATCGTGATCTACCGGTAGATCACTGGACGTCTGTGGTAGATCACTGGTAGATCACTGGCTCCCCCAAAGAAGCTCAACAACTTTGGCTCCCCTAAAAAAAAGCCCAACTTTTTTGCCCTGCACCCCCAAAAAACAGGGATTTCCTTTTCCCTAAAAAAAAGCTCAACAACAACTTTGACCTGAGTGCCTAAAAAAACAGGGCTTTCCTCCTCCCAAGAAAAGCTCAACAACTTTGACCTGAACCCCAAAAAAGGGGGTAGATCACTGCCAGTTTTTAACTCTGTAAGTAGATCACAGTCTCTTGGGAGTTGGCCACCCCTGGATTAGGGTATTTAGTGTGGCTGACCCTGTTCTGTGGAATGGCATAATTTATTAAGTTATAAAAATAATAATTATTATATACTGCTGATTCATTAAAAAATATATCAACCATCAAACCCTGTTTTTATTTATTTGAATTCTCTGGATTCCTGCTTTTATATGCTTTTATACTAGTTCTACTGGTTTTGTGTTTTAATGACATGGTTTATTGTGTTCATGTTGGGCATTCCTTAGAGATTTTCAAAATATTAAGCGGTATATAAGTGCTTTAAAATAAATAAACAACAACCATGCATAAAATCATACAACTAAAACCATGTAAAAATGTTAAAGTCAGAATTCAGATACTGCTGTGGAAAGTTCTGTTCTTAATTGCCTTCATAAGCCTGATGAAATAGAAAAAATAAATAAATCACCAAGTTTATAAAAGTTGAAACAGAATCTCTGTTCCACTGTTCTGCAAGACTAGGCCAATGACACTGAAGCCCCAGTTCCTTGTTGTTGTCAAATGAGCCTCGCTAACCCACATCCCTTTTGAGATACAGCAGGCGTCCACTCTCTGTACTTTCCAGAAACAACCAAATGCTGGATAAATGGGTCTCTGCCACAAGTGTCCATTTGTTGGGAGTTTTAGTAATTTCTAAAATACCTTTATCTTATGCCTTAAGACGGTGGTATAGAAGGCAAAAACCAATAGTGGTGGTGGTGGTGGTGGTGATAATTAGTCGCGCTGGTCAATGATCTCTGGCGGGCTAGGGACAAAGGTGAGAGCTGTTTCCTAGTTCTGCTGGATCTCTCAGTGGCCTTTGACACCATCGACCATAACATCCTTCTGGACCGTCTAGAGGGGTTGGGAGCTGGGGGCACTGTTATACAGTGGTTCCGCTCCTTCCTCCTGGGCCGTGTTCAGAAAGTGGGGGGGGGGGGAATGAGTGTTCAGACCCCTGGGCTCTCACTTGTGGGGTGCCTCAGGATTCCGTCCTCTCCCCCGCAGACTGTCTCGCCAGAGTGGTGCATGCTCTAGTTATCTCCCGCTTGGAGTACTGCAATGCGCTCTACGTGGGGCTACCTTTGAAGGTGACCCGGAAATTGCAATTAATACAGAATGCGGCAGCTAGACTGGTGACTGGGAGCGGCCGCCGAGACCACATAACACCGGTCTTGAGAGATCTACATTGGCTCCCAGTACGTTTCTGAGCACAATTCAAAGTGTTGGTGCTGACCTTTAAAGCCCTAAAAGGCCTCGGTCCTGTATACCTGAAGGAGCGTCTCCACCCCCACCATTCAGCCCAGACACTGAGATCCAGCGCCTAGGGCCTTCTGGTGGTTCCCTCACTGCGAGAAGCAAAGCTATAGGGAACCAGGCAGAGGGCCTTCTCGGTAGTGGCGCCCGCCCTGTGGAACGCCCTCCCATCAGATGTTAAAAGGATCAACAATTACATGACATTTAGAAAACGCCTGAAGGCAGCCCTGTTCAGGGAAGTTTTTAATCTGTGATGTGTTAATGTATTTTAATGTTTGCTGGAAGCCGCCCAGAGTGGCTGGGGACACCCAGCCAGATGGGCGGGGTACAAATAATAAATTATTATTATTATTATTATTATTATTATTATTATTATACTGTATATAATAATAATAGATCGATAAAATCGCATAGCAGATGCTTCCAAATGAGGGTTAGGGTGCGATTCAGAAGTCAGGCACAATTCAGAATCCCACCTTTCCGTGAACTTCCTCCTCCATTGGCAGATCAATGTTCGCTTCAGAAGCTGAATGCGGGAGAGAGCCTTCGATTTAGGAATGAAAGAAAACGTTCGAAAATAAAGGGGAAAGGGTGTGTTAGGAGAAGGAAGACAGGAGGATGTGTTGCGCCTGAATTTCCTTTTGTCTTGGCCGGACTCCCCTGAAAATGTGTGTTCAGTTTGCCTAGTTAATTACAAAAAAACAAAACAATACAAGGACCACCTGACTGTGATGGATAGTTTGATGCACCAGATAGGTGCGTGCGACAAAAGAGTGTAATTACACAAGTGCTTCCACACTGGCCATCCAGCCAATTGTTTGGCAAAGGAAAAGACTGTTCATCCTTGCCTTCCCCTAGCAGATAAGAACAGAATGCCCCATAGTCCTGGGTAAACAAGAGAGCTCTTCCCTGGACACCACGAAGCAGCCAGCAGCCGTCGGCCTGACCCATCACCAAAGATTCCTCTGCAGAGAGGAAACACAATGGGCTGGATGCAAATGTATGCTCGGCCGACGGTCACCTTTTCTGAAGGGGCTGAATAGCCAACGGCGAGATAAAGATCGCTCCGGCAAGGGCCACAGCAGGCCAGGTGGACAATGGCTAGGCTGAGGCCTCATCCCCATCTGTCAGGTGGAAACAAAGCAGTTGTCAGCTTGGACGGCTGCATCCTCCAGGCATGTCAGACGCCGGCCACGTTGCGTGAGACGAGACGGTCACGGCCTGATCAGACCTCAAGGAAGGTATACGTTCAGCAGGAAGAAAAACAGAACTTCCGGACTGAATGGGGAGCTGCACATAGAGGTATTGTTTGTTTGTTTGTTTCCGGTACTTCACCTTTCCACTTAAACCTCCCATGTTGGCTTACAGCTACAATAAAGCAATCTGCCTTATAGAAACCTTTTAACAAGGGCCTAGGCCACCAATACACTGTACCAATGAAGCACCATGATGCCACTTTGAACAGTCATGGCTTCCCCCAAAGCATCCTGGGAGGTGTAGTTTGTTAAAGGTGCTGAAGAGTACTTAAGAGACCCTTATTCCCCTCACAGAGCTACAGTCCCAGAGTTCTCTGTCAAGAGGGATTGGTGGTTAAACCACTCTGGGAACTGTAGATGGGGGGCGGCGGCATAAAGGTATCCTAACAATTATCAGCACCCTTCACAAACTACACCTCCCAGGCCGTTGGGGAAGCCATGACTGTTTACAGAGGTACGGTAAAGGTAAAGGGACCCCTGACCATTAGTTCCAGTCGTGTCCGACTGTGGGGTTGCAGCGCTCATCTCGCTTTACTGGCTGAGGGAGCCGGCGTACAGCTTCCGGGTCATGTGGCCAGCATGACTAAGCCGCTTCTGGTGAACCAGAAGCCATCCCAGTTTCTGATTTAGAGAAGCTGTCCCAATTTCTGATTTAATCCAAGAATGTGCCACTTTTCCTTAGGATGTCCCTATTTTCATTGTAGAAATGTTGGAGGGTATGGAGTTATCCAACTCCTGAGCAGTCTGAAGGCAATTCTGTATAGGGAAGGTTTGTTTGTTTATTTATTTATTTAATAAATGTTTATTCCAGAGTGCCTGTGGCAACCCGGTAAGATGTTTAGGGTATAAATAGTAAAATTATCATTATGGAACGGGATGTCCCTATTTTCATTGGAGAAATAATGAAGGGTATGTCCTAACTGTGCAATAGTCCTTCCTGTTTGAACTAGAGCCACATTCACACCATACATTAAAAAACACTATGATACCACTGTAAACGGGACACGAGTGATGCTGTGGGTTAAACCACAGAGACTAGGGCTAGCTGATCAGAAGGTCAGCGGTTCGAATCCCTGCAACGGGGTGAGCTCCCGTTGCTTGGTCCCTGCTCCTGCCAACCTAGCAGTTCGAAAGCATGTCAAAGTGCAAGTAGATAAATAGGTATTGCTCCGCCGGGAAGGTAAACGACGTTTCTGTGCGCTGCTCTGGTTCGCCAGAAGCGGCTTAGTCATGCTGGCCACATGACCTGGAAGCTGTATGCCGGCTCCTTCAGCCAGTAATGCGAGATGAGCGCTGCAACCCCAGAGTCGGTCACGACTGAACCTAATGATTAGGGGTCCCTTTACCTTTACCTTTTTAGTTTTTTCTCAAGTCAGGCTATCAAGCTAGAGCCATAGCAAAGAACTGCTGTGCTGCAGCAGCCTGGGAGGGTGAACTGCAAATCAAGAAGCCCTCAGTTCGAATCTTATTTTGATCGTAAACTCACCAGGTACACTGAAGCAAACCACTCTCTAATCCTCAGCTCCGCCTCTATCTGAAACATGAGATGTTTAATACTTTGCATGTGGGGTTGTTCGGAACAAAGGAAACTGCCTTCTTGGTCCACCCAGTTCAATACCGTCTATGTTAACTAGAAGTGGCTCTGCAGGGTTTCAGATACTAATCTTTCCCTGTCCTACCTGGAGATGCCAGGGAGTGAAACTGGGACCTTCTGCATGCAAAGCACATGCATACCCTCCGACATTTCTCCGATGAAAATAGGGACATCTTGAGATGCTCAGCCACTGAGCTAAAACTCTACTGTTAGGAGGATTACAACCAGATAATGCATGGGGAGCACTTTGAAACGCCTGAAAGCACTGTACAAATGTTAAATATCCCTTCATTATTATCAGTAAATTTTCAGCAGCATATTCCAGGCATAGGCAAACTCAGCTCTCCAGGTGTTTTGGGACTACAACTCCCATCATCCCTAGCTAACAGGACCAGTGGTCAGGGATGATGGGAGTTGTAGTCCCAACACATATGGAGGGCCGAGTTTGCCTATGCCTGGCATAATCACTTCACTGTCGGTTTGAGGCCTACTCCAGCTAGGGTTGACCAAGCCCCCCTTTACATGGGCTGGGCCTCCATTTTGAACCCAAATGGGGGTAGACATCTTTGATTTAGGGCCCCTCTCACCATAACATGGGCTTAGAACTGGATTGCGACCTGTTTGGGAGCGTGTGCTCACCGATGCAAATCCCCCTCCACATCTGTGCCTCAGAGGGTTGCATCCAATGCTAGTCATGGTCAATCCGTTGAAATTAATGGACGCAACTCGCTTAGGCTCATTAATTTCAGGGGATCTATTCTGAATAGAACTTGGCTGAATGCAACCCAGAATTAATTTTTTGGACCCGTACTATGTAAACAGGATTTTCCCCCTCCCCGCCCCTTTCCCCATCTTCTCTCGGCTCGCTCTCTAGACGATGAGATTTTTCTTTTCTGTGTCACGTTTGGTGACTTTTTGCTTATTTTTCTCCAGTCGGGAAAGATGCCATGAAGCAGGAGCTGGGCCCGTCCACCCATTAATCAAACGCAGCAAGTACTCTACAGGGAGGCACAAAACCTCTGTGTGTTTTCTCCCATATTTCTGAAGCAAGGTCAGCAGGAGGCCGGGGCGGGGGGCACAGGCCTGGCCCAGAGAACCCCCATATAGATTAACATTTTATTCAGAAGCCTATTCATCAAAGTCAGGGGTGGCGTGAAGTGGCACCAGCAGAGAAAAATGGCTGGGTGACCAAGATACAGAGAGAGAGAGAAGTTATTTCCCTTCTCCTTCTCCTTCTCCTTCTCTTTAGATACAAACACACAGAGAGAAATTATTTCTTCTTTCTTTCTTTCTTTCTTTCTTTCTTTCTTTCTCTCTCTCTCTCTCTCTCTTTCTTCTTTCTTTCTCTCTCTCTCCTCCTCCTGTTTGAGTTGAACTTGTCCCAATTTGCTAACATTCCGGCACATCACTTCCTAAACCATTCCTTTTCCATGCCTTTGTCTGTTCACTGGGTAGATGAAAGAAAGGGGACTCCCTCACACCTGAAATAAACAGAAATCTGCTCTTATTCCTTTATGGGGTACACAAGAGCCTTTTGAGGTTCTCCATCGGTAGGGAGTAAATTACAGAGGCCAACCAGAGAAAAATTGAGAAGTACCGGTAAAATTTTATTATATCTGTTGCGACAGAGGCCCGCACTCCCAAAATGGAGGAGGGAGGAGGAACCCCGAACAATGGTGTGTCAGCTCCTATATAGACTTTTGAAATCCCCCCCCTCCTGCTCAAGACCACCCCCCTATACATACATCACAAAAAGGGGTGTAACCCAGGACCACCCCCCAGATACATCATGAACGGGGAGTTCTGGTAGCAGTAATCTGAGCATCCTTGACCCTCCCCATGCCTCCTCTTGCCCTCCACCCAAAAACCCATCAAGTAAAACAAAAGAGATATTTACATTTCCCTGTTTCCCAGCACTATTTCTGGCACTTAGGTATCAGGAAGCCAGGATTATCTTTATTTTCCTCAGACAATCCCCCCTCCTTCCTTGCAGAGGAACAGTTTGTCAGCTTGGGAGTCAAAATCGAGGCAGGCCTTGTTTTGCTTGGCACACTTATGAACAATTATTATATATATATATATAAGACCTTGAATATTCTTACAGCACACCAGGCATAGCTAAACTATGGAATTTGCTCACCATAAGAAGCAGTGGTGGCCCCAAATTTTTGGCCAAGTAGGTCTGCTTCAGCTGTTCAAGGCAAAATGTCCCTGAATGTCCGTTGCAACCGCAGGAGGAAAGAGTTGTTGTTGCATTCGGGTCCTTGCTTGTGAGCTTCCTGCAAGGACAACTGGTTGGTCACTAAGAGAACGACGGGATGCTGGACTAGAAAGGCCTTTGGCCTGATCCAGCAGCCTCTTCATATCTTCATATCTTCATAATTGGGAGGGGTGGCTAATACCCCAGAGGACAGGATCACACTTCAAAATGACCTTAACGGATTAGAGAATTGGGCCAAAGCAAACAAGATGAATTTTAACAGGGAGAAATGTAAAGTACTACACTTGGGCAAAAAAAATGAAAGGGTGACACCTAGCTTGAGAGCAGTACATGTGAAAAGGATCTAGGAGTCTTGGTAGACCACAAACTTGACATGAGTCAACAGTGTGATGCAGCAGCTAAAAAAGCCAATGCAATTCTGGGCTGCATCAATAGGAGTATAGCATCTAGATCAAGGGAAGTAATAGTACCACTGTATTCCGCTCTGGTCAGACCCCACCTGGAATACTGTGTCCAGTTCTGGGCACCACAGTTCAAGAAGGATACTGACAAGCTGGAACGTGTCCAGAGGAGGGCAACCAAAATGGTCAAAGGCCTGGAAACGATGCCTTATGAGGAACGGCTTAGGGAGCTGGGTATGTTTAGCCTGGAGAAGAGAAGGTTAAGGGGTGATATGATAGCCATGTTCAAATATATAAAAGGATGTCATATAGAGGAGGGAGAAAGGTTGTTTTCTGCTGCTCCAGAGAAGCGGACACGGAGCAATGGATTCAAACTACAAGAAAGAAGATTCCACCTAAACATTAGAAAGAACTTCCTGACAGTAAGAGCTGTTCGACAGTGGAATTTGCTGCCAAGGAGTGTGGTGGAGTCTCCTTCTTTGGAGGTCTTTAAGCAGAGGCTTGACAGCCCCCTGTCAGGAATGCTTTGATGGTGTTTCCTGCTTGGCAGGGGGTTGGACTAGATGGCCCTTGTGGTCTCTTCCAACTCTATGATTCTATGATTCCAGTGTTGGACACCTCCAAAGCACACCTGGTGGGGGAGCAACGGCAAGGGCAAAGAAAAATGTGGTTCCTCGTATCAATGTACTGTCAAGACCAACATTTATAGTGGTATATTTTCCTAAGAAAATTTCTGGGAATTCTGGATTCCAGTTGCCAGGACTGGTGGGCAGGAGAGTGCTATTACGCTCATGTTCTGCTTGTGATCTTCCCATAGGCTTCTGGTTGGCCGCCATGAGACCAGAGACTCAGCTATAAAGCTGAAAATAAAACATTTTAAGTGCAATATACAATGGGACACTAGATGCCGATGGCGAGTGAAATATACTCGGAGTCAAGTGTGAATTTCATGCTCTTTATTCAGCTCATAGTAGCAAAGAATGAATCTTTTCCCCAAAACGTCTGCTAATATACATTATTTACACAATGGGCCCCATGTGATTGGCTAATTCCAGGCTACTCCTGTAGGCCAATCAGGTTGTGGGTTCACTTCATCCAGGAGCCTGATTGGCTGCTCTTGCAGGCCAATCAGGTCGCTGATTCACTTCCACCTGGAGCTGGATTGGGTGGCTCCTGCCGACCAATCAAACTGCTGCATTCTGGATCCTATTGTTCTAGGACCAATCAGACTGCTGCATTTTGGATCTTATTGTTCCAGGATTCAGCTCAGTACATAACAGTGAGCCTTATGGAAAAGTCAATGTATTTTTTAAAAAATGTATTACAAAAAAACACTTTTAGAAAAAGCATTTTCAAAGTGGTGTGTCTAGATTCCACCTAGGATTCCATATCTCGCCTTCAGCCAGTCACTATCTCTTGCCCATATCTGCTTCACAGGGTTGTTGTGAGCAGTGCTATTTTTCTAGAAAAAGAGGTGCCAGAACATACCATGAACGCTTGTTCTTTTAGAATGGCAAAAACGGAATTGACGATTTGCTTAGATTGATATATAGACTGAAGGATAGAAACTGTAAATAAAATTTGCTATGTTATCAAATAGGTTATCTAAGTATGATATTGTAATATTATGACATATTGCAAAGTAATAAGGGGGGGGGGAAAGAGGAACATGAGGATGAACTTTAGGAAGTGAATTTTAAGTTTTTTGTGTTTGTAGGTGGGGGGGTGGGGGTTGAGCAGGGGGGGTGATATGTTTGGATGATTCTATTGTATGAATGTAAGATGTATGTTGTTTGATGTATGCTGTATGATGTATGTTGTATGATGTATGACGTATGTTGTAATTTTGTGAACTAAATAAAGATTATTTTAATTATTTTGTTGTTGTTCAGTCGTTCAGTCGTGTCCGACTCTTCGTGACCCCATGGACCAGAGCACGCCAGGCACGCCTATCCTTCACTGCCTCTCGCAGTTTGGCCAAACTCATGTTAGTAGCTTCGAGAACGCTGTCCAACCATCTCATCCTCTGTCGTCCCCTTCTCCTTGTGCCCTCAACCTTTCCCAACATCAGGGTCTTTTCTAGGGAGTCTTCTCTTCTCATGAGGTGGCCAAAGTACTGGAGCCTTAACCTCAGGATCTGTCCTTCCAGTGAGCACTCAGGGCTGATTTCTTTAAGAATGGATAGGTTTGATCTTCTTGCAGTTCATGGGACTCTCAAGAATCTCCTCCAACACCATAATTCAAAAATTATTATAATTCAAAATTATTATAGCACCATAATTTTAATTATTATTATTTTTAAAAAAAAGAATGGCAATAGTGCCCACCTGAGAGGTGCGACAGCTGAGCTCCTGTGAGCTCCGGCTGGAGGGGGGGGAACCCTGGTTTTGAGGATAATATGGAAAGTGGGAGGGTCGCTACTCTGAGCTACTTGGAGGAATAGTGGGACATAAATGGAACAGTACATCAAGAAATAAAATTTTCTTAGCTTATTTTTTGCAGTGTGGGCATGCCCTTAGAATGGAAAGGAAAGATTTTATGCAAGGAGGAGCTGTATCCAGTGAGGTTTGCAATGCCAGGGCCATAGTCTCACAGCGTTGTTACCAAATGATGTTACCGGTCACAGACACGTAGCATTGAGACAGAAAAGGTAGTTCACTCTGCCAGAGTGTAGTAATTACCCCCGCTATTGAAATATTGGGGATTTTTCTAAAAGCCTATTATAAAATAATACTAGCGCCCAGTTACCGTGGGTTTATCTCATCCATCAATGGAATGCAGAAGTTTTGCAATTCATCTCCTCTGTTTGTAGGGGAGGAGGGAGGTGGACTGATAATAAAATATATAAAATTGCCGTGAGAAAAATACAAAATAAGCCTGGGTAAAGTCCCTTCATTTCACTGACCAAGGTTTTTGGTTTTTTTGTACAAAGAGGGTTGTGGCATTTCATATAAGGGGGCCATTGTCCTGGAAATAAAATCTCCATTTCACCTTTCTTCTCTGGCCACGATCAATAGGAGGAAATTAAAGTCCTGTCCTGGGAAGAAGCAGAAAGCTAGCTTACTGCCACAGCGATGAAAGATCAGGTAATCATAATACAGGAAAGGGAAGCACAGGTGAGGTTTGGGCGCCATCTCTTGGACGCTGAGAGGCAGTGCAGCTAAGAAGCTTTTCAAAAGGCAGCGTGCAGAACAACGTATGGCAGTAAAACATCAGATAAACTGAACAAAGAAACAAAATTAAAAAAAAAATCCTTCCAGTAGCACCTTAGAGACCAACTAGGGTTGTTCTTGGTATGAGCTTTTGTGTGCATGCACACTTCTTCAGATACACTGAAACAGAAGTCACCAGACCCTTATAATATAGTGAGAGGGTGGGGAGGGGTATTACTCAGAAGGGTGATTGGCTGATAGGTGTGGTAAACCTGTTGACGACTGTTAACAACTGCATTTTTCCTGTAAGACCAATTGCAGTCATTAACAGTTGTCAACAGGTTTACCATACCTATCAGCCTATCACCCATTCCCACCACCCTTCTGAGTAATACCCCTCCCCACCCTCTCACTATATATAAGGGTCTGGTGACTTCTGTTTCAGTGTATCTGAAGAAGTGTGCATGCACACGAAAGCTCATACCAAGAACAGCCTTAGCTGGTCTCTAAGGTGCTGCTGGAAGGATTTTTTTTATTTTGTTTTGACTACAGCAGACCAACACGGCTACCTACCTATAACTTGAACAAAGGAAGTTAGCCCATGGGAGCTTAGCTTAGTTTTACTCCATAAATGCTTCTGTGAGAATCTATCATAGAATCATAGAGTTGGAAGAGACCACAAGGGCCATCCAGTCCAACCCCCTGCCAAGCAGGAAACACCATCAAAGCATTCCTGACAGGTGGCTGTCAAGCCTCTGCTTAAAGACCTCCAAAGAAGGAGACTCCACCACACTCATTGGCAGCAAATTCCACTGTCGAACAGCTCTTACTGTCAGGAAGTTCTTTCTAATGTTTAGGTGGAATCTTCTTTCTTGTAGTTTGAATCCATTGCTCCGTGTCCGCTTCTCTGGAGCAGCAGAAAACAACCTTTCTCCCTCCTCTATATGACATCCTTTTATATATTTGAACATGGCTATCATATCACCCCTTAACCTTCTCTTCTCCAGGCTAAACATACCCAGGGTATATCATGGCCATAGGTGATGGCAGAAGCATGCAACCAGCTTTATAAAGGAAAAGGAAAAGGACCCCTGGACGGTTAAGTCCAGTCAAAGGCAACTCTGGGGTTGCGGAGCTCATCTCGCTTTCAGGCCGAGGGAGACGGTGTTTGTTCACAGACAGCTTTCCAGGTCATGTAGCCAGCATGACTAAACCGCATCTGGCGCAACGGAACATCGTGACAGAAAGCAGAGCACACGGAAACACCATTTACCTTCCCGCCACAGCGGTATCTGTTTATCTACATGCACTGGCGTGCTTTCGAACTGCTAGGTTGGCAGGAGCTGAGACAGAGCAACGGGAGCTCACTCCGTCGCGGGGATTCGAACCACCAACCTTCCAATCGGCAAGCCCAAGAGGCTCAGTGGTTTAGACCACAGCGCCACCCGCGTCCCTAACCAGCTTTATAGCAAGGTTACAGTTAGGGCAACCTGTGGCCCTCCAGACATATCATAGAATCATAGCATTGGAAGGGATCCTGAGGGTCATCTAATCCAACCCCTTGTAATGCAGGAATATACAGTTGTCCCATATGGAGATCGAACCTGCAACCATGGCGTTTTCAGCACCACGCTCTAACCAACTCTAATTCCCATTATAGCCAAGTGTTGGCTGGGGGTAATGGGAGCTGGAGTCCAATATTTTGAAGGCCATGGGTTTCTCGTTGATTCTTCAGGAGAAGGGTCATAGCTCAGTGGTTGCATGCAGAAGATCCCCGGGCCCTGGCAACTGTAAATACACACCTTCAGGCGCCAGGCGAAAACATTCCTCTTCAACCAGGACTTTGGCTGATTAACACCCCATACCCCTTTAAATGTGTTTGTGGGAGGGGGGGTTATTGCTCTTGTTTGTGTTAGATATTTATTTACAGCTATAGGCTCATACAAATAAAACACATAAATAACAACTTATACAAGGTAGGTACATCAGCCACTGTAACATAACGCACACCACAGTCGTCCAAAATGGTATTAAAAGAATAAAACTAGATGAGAGTAGATGTGTAAAGGTAAAGGGACCCCTGACCATTAGGTCCAGTCGTGTCTGACTCTGGGGTTGCGGCGCTCATCTCGCTTTATTGGCCGAGAGCCGGCGTACAGCTTCCGGGTCATGTGGCCAGCATTAAAAGCTGCTTCTGGTGAACCAGAGCAGCGCACGGAAACGCCGTTTACCTTCCCGCCGGAGCTGTACCTATTTATCTACTTGCACTTTGACGTGCTTTCGAACTGCTAGGTTGGCAGGAGCTGGGACTGAGCAACAGGAGCTCACCCCGTCGCAGGGATTCGAACCGCCGACCTTGTGATCAGCAAGCCCTAGACTCTGTGGTTTAACCCACAGCACCACCTGGGTCCCTGAGTAGATGTGTATTTACAATAAAATAGGATAACATACTAAACTTTAACTAGTTTGTAGTGATCCTTGGCGTCGCTTTTGGGAAAGAACAGCGACCAGGTACCTTGCCACTTGCAGGGACATATGAGTATCCTTATCTTGCAAGATTTGGGCAAGGTGGAATTCTGTTGGGGTACCCTCTAGTTTCTGTATTATCGATCCCAGCAGATTTGCCCGTGGCACACTGAACAAGGGGCAAGCAAACATAATATGCTGGAGAGATTCCACTGACTCCTTGTCACGCTTGTTTGTGTTGTTTTGTTATTTGAAGTCATTTTGCATATTTCCCTTCCATTGAGAAAACCTTCCTCCTTCCTAGCTTGGCACATTCAAGATTCCAAGGCGTTCCTGGCGCCCTTACCAACCCCTCATTCATAAAAGCGTAAGTAGCCGCCCTCGGCGACATGCTAATGAACTGCACCATGACCCTAGAGCAGTTTGTAAGTCCTGGCAGGGCAGGCAGAGCCATAAATCTATGGCCACACACTTCTCCACTCATCTCTGGGCCTCCATGCGCCATGCAGCTTCTTCGTCTGTCATGCTCACTCGGCTGCATCTGGGTGGGCAGGAAGAACTGCTGATTTGAAAAGTACTAATTCAGTCACTCTGGTAGCTGTGATTTATTCTTTTATTTTGTAATGGGCATAGGATGAGGGATTCACAACAGATGGATTCAGGGATTTTCTTTTTTTTTAAAAAAAAAAAAAACACCCTTGGTATTTTATTATTTTTAACTTTTCTCCTAACCTTCAACATTTCACAGCGCGAAACAGAGTGTCATTTGTGATGCCCCCCTTCCCAGACCCCACCCTCATTTCAAGAATTACTAACGGAGCTTGTCCCCTGGCCCACCACCCTGCCCACCCCAACCCCACATCGCTGGAGGCTCCACAAGGTCTGCTATATTTGTTTTTAAACTATGGACTTACCAGCTTGTTATCCATAGCTGGGAAGATTTACGCAGGTCTCTTGGGCCTTAAACTAAAAGCTTGGATTAGTGACAGTGATATATTTTGTTAGGAGAAGAGCAAATTGGCTTCAAAACAGGCCACTCTGTTCTTGGCCATTGTTTGTTAGTGGTCCACTTGCTCCAAAAGGGGGCAAACCCTTTTATTGATTGAAAATCTGCCTTTGGCTCCATTTCGCAGGATTGTCTTTGGAGCAAATTTGAACAGCACTCCATCGACAGAGGCTTATACTTTCGACCCAATCACAGTACCATAACACATTAGTAAAGGTCCACTGAATTAACCAAGGACATCTCACTGACAGAAGGATATGTTCTTGCTTCTCTTATTTAATCTACTAGTTGAATTTAGCCCGTTAATAACAGGCGCTAGAACATATGCCGCCACCGCCTCTCCCGGCAGCCAGGGCTGAGGCGAGTCGACAGCGGCCGCCTCAGCCCGCTTTTCCCAGCACCGCCGCCGTCGCCTCCACCGCCGCCGCCTCCTCTCCGCCTCAGCGTCCGCGAGGCGAAGTTTAGACGGCGGGCCATGGAGGCCGCTTCCGAGGGGGCGGGGTGCGAGGATGCGCTGCTGGCGGCGGCGGCCGGGGCTGCGTGGGAGGAGAAGAAGCAGCGGCCCGGGACGGGGCAAAGAGGAAGGAAAAGGCGGGGCTTGGTCGGCGAAAGCGACGCCCCCGGCGTGCGGCGGCAGCTCGAGGCGGACGCAACTTCCACAGGACGGAGCCCCCGCCGGCGCCCTGAGGAGAGGAGAGCGGCGCGAGCTCCGTGTGAGGCAGCGGCACTGACCCAACTGACGACGCGCGTGCGCCGCTGCTGCCTCTCGGACACGCTCCCCTCTCTGCCCGCTCCAATCCCTGCGTCCGTCTGGGACATGCGCAGTGGGCCAATTCCACTGACACACGGACTGGACGCAGGGACACTTAGACATTATTATATAGGATATTTGACAGACCTTCCCCGTACCATCTCATCCACCTAAGATTGGGTTAACTAAAGTCTTTATTCTCCTTTGTGTTGATGGCACTGTTATCTCATATGAAGCTGGGCCAATATTTGTTTTTTATAAGAAAAACACAACCTGAATATTGTGTATTTTTGTTTTGAAAACTACTAACACAAAGCCATCTCATCCACATGTGGACGTCTGCTGAACTCCACCCCTCCCCTTCTCCCACACATCCAACCCATTGATCAGTCTGTACCCTTTTGGGAATGAGTCGACCACGTATCTCCCTGTTCATTGAACTCGGTGACCGTTCGCCTGGCTTCCTTGACTATCCTTCGAATTCTACGCAGGTAGACGATGACCAGGAGAAGCAGAACTGCTTGCGCGAGGAGGAAGATGAAAAGGCACATCTGAGAGATGAACGCCACACCACAGTACCAGTACTGACAGGTGGAAATGATCTCATCCTCCGACAAATAGCTGATGATCCTGCCTTGAAGATGGGAGGGAGATAAGCATCTGACGTTCCTGTAAAAGCTCCGGTTCTGCTGCCACTGGAGCCAGGAGCGCAGGTAGAGGATGTGACAGTCACATTCCCAGGGGTTTGCCCACAGGTGAACCACCTGGAGGTCTTTCAGGTTGTCAAAGAGCCCATTGGGGATGGAGGTGAGGTTATTATGGTTGAGGTAGAGCTTGGTGGTCGAGGGAGGGAAGGAGGTGGGGAGGTTGTTGTCCATAAGATCTTTGTCCGTGCAGTCAATGAGAGTGGAGGAGCACAGGCAGGGTTCAGGGCAGGTTGGAGTGACAAGAGGGAGGAAGACGAGGAGTAGGATGAGCCGGAGGAAAATCATCTTCTACCCTGAAAGACACAAGAGTCGCCAGTTAGACCAAAGCACTACCATTACACATACCAGGTCAATCACTCAAGGGAATGGAAGGACAGGGTCAACATTGCAGGCTGTCTAAATCAGGGAAACGGAGGAGGAGGAGGAGGAGGAGGAAGAGGAGAAGAAGAAGAAGAAGAAGAAGAAGAAGAGGAGGAGGAGGAGGAGGAGGAGGAGGAGGAGTTTGGATTTGATATCCCGCTTTATCACTACCCGAAGGAGTCTCAAAGCGGCTAACATTCTCCTTTCCCTTCCTCCCCCACAACAAACACTCTGTGAGGTGAGTGGGGCTGAGAGACTTCAAAGAAGTGTGACTCATGGGCGTACCCAGGGGGAGCAGAGGGGGGCAGCTGCCCCCCCCTAGAAGGCAGCCCTAGAAGCAAAAATGATCAGCGTCCATTCAAAGCAAACCTGAACGACCATGGCTTGCCCCCCCCCTAGTTCAAAGCAAACCTGAACGACCATGGCTTCCCCCCCCCCTAGTTTTGATCCTGGGTACGCCCCTGGTGTGACTAGCCCAAGGTCACCCAGCAGCTGCATGTGGAGGAGCGGAGACGCGAACCCGGTTCCCCAGATTACGAGTCTACCACTCTTAACCACTACACCACAATGGACTCCGACCTGTTGGGTTTTCTTAATACAGTGGTACCTCTGGTTACTTACTTAATTTGTTCCGGAGGTCCGTTCTTAACCTGAAAACATTCTTAACCTGAAGCACCACTTTAGCTAATGGGGCCTCCCGCTGCCGCTGCGCCGCCGCTGCCCGATTTCTGTTCTCATCCTGAAGCAAAGTTCTTAACCAGAGGTAATATTTCTGGGTTAGCAGAGTCTGTAACCTGAAGCGTATGTAACCCGAGGTACCACTGCATACCAACTTTTCCATTTTTTTGTGGGAAATTCCCTTATTCCAAATAGGATTCCTCGCAAGAAAAGGGAAAGGTTGACAGCTATGTACCACTGTATTGATGTGGTCAATGGTGCTACTCAGAGGTATGTGTTTCTAATTATAACCTGCATGGCAGCACATCTGTGAGCTCTTAAAAATTCAACACACCTGTACCGGTAGTATCTTAACAATTTAACTAATTAGCAGGGGGGAGTTTACCTGCTGCACCGAATGCAGTGATGTGATAGGGCGATTGACTGTTTTGAAAACTGTATTTAAGTTGACCCAATGCTTTGTATGGTACTGGCTGTTTTAGAGTGGTGAGTTGCAGCTGTTTGATTATTATTTAAAAATAAAGATAAGCAAAGATATTGCGGGCAAGTTTTTATTCCATCGCCCCGAAAGTCCAACACAACCACCATAACCTCTGGCTCTTGGCCATACTGGCTGAGGCTGATGGGAGTTGGAGTCGCAATAGTATTGGGGGGGGGGGACACTGTTCCCTCCATTTCTGGCATGAAATTAAGAGTAGAAAAATGGGAAACTGAGAGAAATAAGAATTGACAGATTTGATCATCCCTGCGCAAAATCAGTGTGACCCCGGCTGTTGGTCATCTTAATTTGACCAAAGGCACTTCCTTTACTTTTCATAGTACACAAGCAGGCATTTGTGATAACAGGGTATAGGGACTCAGCTATACAGCTGCAAATCTAACGTTTTGAGTGAGTTTTAAGTGCATTGTACAAATGTGGCACTAGATGGCGATGGTGAGCTAATGGTAAATTCAATATATATATTTTAAAACTTTTTTTAAAGCATTTTCAAAGCGCGTGTGTGTGTGTCTAGATTCAGCCTAGGTAGGGGAAATGGCCTCACCCACCTAAAATGTACAGGCCCCAGAAAATCCTGCCGACGCCCCATAGCTCAGAGTAATGTTTTCCTCCCTCTGAAAAGCATCCTAAATTTGCATCTTTAAAAGTAAATCAGCAAATGCAAAACACATGCACATCATATGCAAACTTGTGCCCCAAGTCTTTTAACTCTCTAGTGATGCCCCTGTACATTGGTCATTTTACTATTTTATAAAATTCAATTGCCCAGTACCCTTTTTCTTTTCTTGATAGTATTTGGTGCTGCCAACCAAACTGCCTTATACTGAGTCAGACCATTGGTCTGTCTAGCTCAGCATTGCCTACTCTGACTGGCAGCAGCTCTCCTGCTGGATTCGAGGCAGGAATCACTCCCAGACCCATCTGGAGCTGCCAGGGAATGAACCTGGGACCTTCTGCATGCAAAGCAGGTGCTCTACCACTGAGTTATCTCCCTTCCTCTAAAAAGTCCTAAATTTAGATAAAAGGCTGAATTAAATAGAAACATAGGAGGCTACAATTACCAATCACAACATTGGTCCAGCTCGCTCAGTATTGTCTACACTGACTGGCAGTGTCTCTCCAGGATTTCCCTAGTGCTACCTGGAGGCACCAGGAATTGAACCTAGGACCTTCTGCATCCAAAGCAGAGGCTCTGCCACTGAGCTAAAGTCCTTCCTTTTACTTGACTCAAAGGAAGACTCCTTCAGATGGTTCCTAGGTTGCTTCTATGTTAATGGAATGGGAGGAGGACTGTGTCCATTTCCTCCCTCCATTCTGTGGGATGTAAACACTAGAGCAGTCAAGTACAACAATGCTAGAAGGGGTTTCAGTCCTCCAGCCACAACTTCCTGGCCACCTGGACTGAAACAACTTCCTCTTGCAGCTAGATGTGGGAGTGGCTTTACCTGGGCAGGTTAGAACAAAAGGCACAGGTCATGTAGCCATTCTCTCTCTTCTCTCTCTTGCCTCTCGCCTGGATTATCAGGAAGGATGCTCAGTTGGCTTCCAGCCAACTGGGGCCTAATGGAGTTCTCTCCCACATGGAGAGATTCCAATTG
Organism: Darevskia nairensis; assembly: GCA_034642065.1. NCBI lineage: Eukaryota > Metazoa > Chordata > Lepidosauria > Squamata > Lacertidae > Darevskia > Darevskia nairensis. The sequence goes on from JAWWNI010000281.1 coordinate 871,656, forward strand.
TATATATCTTTACTATGCATAAGCCTGCCTTCTTTTGGGAATCTTACTGTGTCTCCATCTGAATGTCCGTGAGTAAACCTTTTATATCTTTTTATAGAAGACGTGTGCTGTGTCTTATTTGAAGAGGGATAAAGGGGAAATATAAAGTGACAAACCAGGAAACTAGATTAAGTTGATTCTAGCGAATCAAAGCAACTTCCGCTGTGTGTATTTTAAAAGGGAATGTTACTCTGCTAGTTGAACTTGCAAGCGCAAATTAGGATGAGATATATTAAATTATAAATCATCATCCACGTTCCCAAACATTCCCACACGTTCACACTCACTGCACCATTCCCAAAGCTTGCCCAAGGCCCGGGAGCACATTTCCAGTAGGGAGCTGCCAAAGGAAAGGGGCAGGGAATGCTCATTCCGTGAGCAGAACTTCCCCTCCGCAGGAAAGGAATGAGGATGAACCAGAGGTCACATATTTTGGGAGGAATACTTTTAAATCTACCAACACAAGAGATTTGGAGGAGGGGGTGGAGAGAGAATGAGAAGCAGGAGGTTAGTGTAAGAAGAGCTGTTCAAAAAGCCCATACAAAGGGATCGCAGCCCATTTAAAGACTTTTCCGTAACTCAAAACCTTGCGTATTCTTTCATCAGCTGACACACCGGTCAGGAGAGAGACAGAAAGTATCCCGTTGCTTATTCTTTCATCTCTTGCTTCTATGTGACCAGAATAGTTGGCTCCATATCAGACACAGAGGGCTGGCAACAGGCAGATCTCTTAGAAGCTCTTTGATACCCAGCGCTGGGTGAGTTTTTAAGACATCGCTTTGAGACAGAAGTGCTAGCTCAGTGGCAGAGCATCCCAGGTCCAATCCCCAGCATCTCCAAGTCAGGTTAGAAAAGATCTGTGCCTGAATTGCTGCAGAACTGTGGCCAGGCAATGGAGAGATAGATGAGCCAATCATCTGACCTGAAAGGAGGCAGTGCCCATATCTCTAGAGAAGTGGTTCTCAGAGGGTGTGATGCGCCACACTGGTGTGGCAGGAGAGGATGGCAAATGTGGTGGTGCAGTTCAGGTCCCGGGCCCTAAAGAAGCCTGATTATCCTCCGCCAGGGTCAGGGCCTTTTCAGTGATGGCTCCAACCTGGTGGAATGCTCTGTCCCACGAGACTAGGGTCCTGCAGGACTTGACCTCCTTCTGCAGGGCCTATAAGACAGAGCTATTCCACCTGGCCTTCAATTTAGCCTGATCCTCCATTCCTTTTCCCTTCCCTTTTTCTATGAAGAAATCCTTCTGGGACCCCACATTTAAATTCTTCCCTGATCTCCTTGCTGGCCTTAGCAGGACTAACTTGGCCAGTTAGCCCTGGCGATGCTACATTTATGTTGTACTTTATGCTGTTTTAAAACTGTTTTTAAGTCGTTTTTAACCAATGCTTTATATTTGTTGTTAGCCGCCCTGAGCCCAGTTTTTAAACAGGGAAGGGCAGGGCATAAATAAAAAATTATTATTATTATTATTATTATTATTATTATTATTATTAAGTTTTAGGGACGGGGGTGGCACTGTGGTCTAAACCACTGAGCCTCTTGGGCTTGCCAATCAGAAGGTCGGTGGTTCAAATCCCCACGACGGGGTGAGCTCCCGTTGCTCCGTCCCAGCTCCTGCCAACCTAGCAGTTTGGGAGCACACCAGTGCAAGTAGATAAACAGGTACAGCTGTGGCGGAAAGATAAATGGCGTTTCTGTGCGCTCTGGTTTCCGTCACGGTGTCCCGTTGCGCCAGAGGCGGTTTAGTCCTGCTGGCCACATGACCCGGAAAACTATCTGCAGACAAACGCCGGCTCCCTTAGCCTGAAACCGAGATGAGCACCGCAAGCCCAGAGTTGCCTTTGACTGGACTTAACTGTCCAGGGGTCCTTGACCTTACCTTAGCTTTTACCTATTGTGTTTTAGCAAACAGCCATTACACAAATAAAAATAACAATACCAAGAATACTGCTACTAATAGTAGTTTACATTTCTATTCCCATCCTTCAGAGGATAAATCATTTCCCATACCCCCTTTAAATTTTGTTTCATGAATTTGTAAGAAATTTGGATGAAGGATATATAACTTCTCTACATCAGAAAACAGGTTTTTGCAAGAGATGGCCTCCCCTTCTAATATCTTAACAATGGGTGGATGTAGATGTTTCTAAGATTATTATAAAAAGGGCATTCAAGGACTACATGAGTTGTGTCTTCTGTTGACACAGATTTGCAGCCACAAACTCTGTCCTCCTTAGGAACTCCTTTATGTTGGTCTGTCCAATCTGCTAATGGGAGGACATTTAGTCTTGCCTGCATAAAGGCTACCCTCATTTTAACGTTTGGTAAATCTACCAGGAAGGGACCCAGGTGGCGCTGTGGGTTAAACCACAGAGCCTAGGGCTTGCCGATCAGAAGGTCGGCGGTTTGAATCCCCGCCACAGGGTGAGCTCCCATTGCTCGGTCCCAGCTCCTGCCCACCTAGCAGTTCGAAAGCATGTCAAAGTGCAAGTAGATCAATAGGTACCGCTGCAGCGGGAAGGTAAACGGCGTTTCCGTGCGCTGCTCTGGTTCGCCAGAAGTGGCTTAGTCATGCTGGCCACATGACCTGGAAGCTGTACGCCGGCTCCCTCGGCCAATAATGCAAGATGAGTGCCACAACCCCAGAGTTGGTCACGAGTGAACCTAATAGTCAGGGGTCCCTTTACCTTTTTAAATCTACCAGGTACCTCGGCAGGGATAAATACAACTGAATAAAGGAAGCATACAACTTAGTAGATTGACAAGTCTCAATCTCAGCAGTTTGTGATTGCATCTCGGTGTGGTGGTAAGATTCAAGGACAATCAAATATATTTAAACATTTCAGCGTAGTATAGCATTGACTTTTTAAAATTTGCAGAATTATGGATTGGTATCTTTTCCAAATCAAGCGCTGCTAGGAGCTGTTTCTTTTTGTTTTCCAGTGCATTTCTTATCGATAAAAGCATTGGGTGTGGCGCAAGCAAATTCTTAATCGGAAAGTGTGGCCCAGAGGAAAATGTTTGAGAACCACTGCTCTAGAGTGGGTATATATTATCATTATATATTAAATTTATACCCCACCCTTCCTCCCCAAATAGCCCAGGGTGGAAAATAACTCTTGAGACTGCGGTATCCTTAGGGGAATTGCAAAGATGCACTAAATGATCCAAGAGACGTCCTTGAGAATTCCTTGCAGAGTCACTGAAGACGTTGGAGCGCAGCCCAGTCCTGGCTCATGAAAAAGCAGGTGAAGACTCGAGTTTGGGAAACGCTGCTCTAGATGGACAAACAACCTGACCTGGCACAGGACAGTTTCCTATGTTACTGTGGGGAAAATGGTTTTAGACTTACCACTCTCAGATCGCTCCTCTGCAGAATGAGAACCAAAGCTGTAATGCTGTGCGAGAAGTAGTAAGTGCACGGCTGAGCAATCCTGATAAATCCACTGCCTGCACCAGAAAGATAAGGGGAAGCCTGTTCCTCACATGTCATTCCGCAGAGATCCCACAAGCTTGTCCAGGCAGAGGCGTAGCAAGCCCAGGTGGTACCCGGGGCAGAATTTTTTTTGTCACCCCCCCCACCACCACTTTAATTTTTAAAAAAATTAAAAAGTGTCACCCCCTCTGATGGTGCCACTTTGCGAAGTGTGGGGGTTTTGTGTGTGTGTCTATTATCTATTTTTTTTCAATAAAGTTAAAATAAAAAAATAATAAATAATAAATAATAATAATAATAATAATAATGTAAAAAAATAAAAAATAAAAAGTGTCACCCCCCTCTGATGGTGCCACTTTGTGAGGTGTGGGGGTTTTGTGTGTGTGTGTCTATTATCTCTTTCCCCCCCAATAATGTTAAAATAAAATAAAAATTAAAAATTAAAAAAAAATTAAGTGTCCCCCCCTCTGATGGTGCCACTTTGTGTGTGTGTGTGTGTGCGTGTCTATTATCTCTTTTTTAATAAAGTTAAAATAAAAAATAATAATAAAAAAATGATAAAAAATTTTAAAAAATTTAAAAAATTAAAAATGTCACCCCCCTCTGATGGTGCCACTTTGTGAGGTGTGGGGGGCTGTGTGTGTGTCTATTATCTCTTTTTTTCAATGAAGTTAAAATTTCAAAAAAAAAAATGTTTTTTAAGTGTCACCCCCCTCTGGGGTGGAACCCGGGGCAGCCCGCCCCCCGCCCCCCCATTGCTACGCCCCTGTGTCCAGGCATAGGCAAACTCGGCCCTCCAGATGTTTTGGGACTACAACTCCCATCATCCCTAGCTAACAGGACCAGTGGTCAGGGATGATGGGAATTGTAGTCTCAAAACACCTGGAGGGCTGGGTTTGCCTATGACTGAGCTTGTAAGCAAATGCTTCTTCCCTGCTGACCGAAAGACTTGGTTTTTGCATCATGCTCAAAAATGGAATTGTACTCAGGAGCACTCCCGGTTGTGGCAGAATGGTAACTAAGAAAGCAATTCTGCAATAGTTCACTAGCAGGGATTCAGAAATAAGTTCCCATGTGCCTGTAAGGAAGGAAGGTGGTAGAGCATCTGCTTTGCATGCAGAAGGTCCCGGGGTTCAAACCCCAGTAACTTTACGTAGGGTTGGGAAGAACCCCAGGCTGAAACCCTAGAGCAGTGTTTCCCAACCAGTGTGCCTCCAGATGTTTTGGGACTACAACTCCCATCATCCCTCGCTAGCAATACCAGTGGTCAGGGATGATGGGAGTTGTAGTCCCAAAACATCTGGAGGCACACTGGTTGGGAAACACTGCCCTAGAGAATCCTAGTTACAGGTCGGTAGCCGTGTTGGTCTGCCGTAGTTGAAACAAAATAAAAAAAATCCTTCCAGTAGCACCTTAGAGACCAGCTAAGTTTGTTATTGGTATGAGCTTTCGTTTGCATGCACACTTCTTCAGATACCTAGAGAATCCTGGGAAGCTTAGATTTTTCAGGATGCTGAGAGTTGTTAAGAGGCCCCTATTCCCCTCACAGAGTTAACAATTCCCAGAGTTCCCTGGAAGAGAATAAGGGAATTATGATATATAGCACTCTGGAATTGTAGCTCTGTAAGGGGAATTGTGTGTGTGTGTGTGTGTGTGTGTGTGTGTGTGTGTGTGTGTGTGTGATTTTACATCTTTGAGTTTACAATCAAACCACAACACATTCAAAGTTACAAGATTCCTACGAACCTTTGGACTTCCCCCCCTCCCCCTCCATGGGTTCTGTTGTTAAATATTTTCTGCTGCATCTTTCTTTTAATAATCCAAATTTTTATAATTCCATTGTGTCCATAATTCTCATTACATTACAAGAATTATTTGAATCCTGCTAACATTCCACAACATTTTCAACTGCTTACAGTGGCCTTTGAGGTAAATCATAATTTTTTCCCATTCTTTATTAAAGTTTTGGTTTTTCCTGATTCCCGGGTCTTCCGGTCAGTTTTGCCATTTTGGCATAGTCCATCAACTTGATTTGCCATTCCTCTCTGGTAGGGACGTTATCTTCTTTCCATCTCTGGGCTCCTAATAACTCTTAGCACCCTTAACAAATTATACTTTCCAGGATTCTTTGGGGGGAGCCATGATTGTTAAAAGTGGTGCAGACGAGGGCCTAAGTCTCTGTCATAAATGTGGAAGGGAGGAGGACCATGCAGTTGTGCAACAGATCTGCAGGTGCTTTCTGCACACGATTCCTCTCAGACATTGACTCAGGATGGGCAAATTTGTGCACTCGTAGAGTCAAGGGCAGGACTGACCACAAGGACTGATAGCCTCTGATGACTCGACATCCAAAAGCATATGTCACTCTTAGTTAAGGATGGAGTTCCACCACATCCTGTCAACCGGAACCCAGTCATGCTTCGAAATGTGCACCTCTCTCTGAATTTTGCAGTGCTGTTCTCCAGCCAAGTCATGCATGCAAAAAACACAGGGTAAAATATATTGGTGAAAATAGGAGACAAAAATGCACTGTGTAAGGGGAAATTGCCTTACAAAAATGTGTACATTAGGCAAAATTGTGTACATATGAGTCCATTGGAGGAATTCGTGCAAAAATGTTGTTGAATTTTCATGGGAACTTTTTTTTAAAAATCACATACTGGTGTGGAAATCTGGAAAACTGGATTTTTATGAGTGGAAAAATTGAGAAACTCAAACTGGCAGATTCACCCATCACTAGTAGAATCTAGCCTACTGTACAAAAGTGGATTTCCCATATGTTGCTCTGCCGACTTACGCCAGGCAACCAAGGAAGGTTGTCCAGAAGGGAATGTGAACCCTGACTGAAAACGTTTCCCCAACCCTGATATAATTTATTGATTTTATTGGCTGCATTTGCAGGACGCCCAATAAAACAAGACCAACTCCAAGTGGCTTCTTCACATAATGACCGTTCCCCACATCAAATGGGGTGCGCATTTTGTGTGGTTGCGAGCAGCCCTCTGGGATCACAGCAAGCTCCTGGCAGTTGGGTCTGGCACCGCCTTCCCAGGTAGGATACCTGTTGTCTCCACCTATGCCAGCAGCCACCCGGCTGGGGAGGTGTTGCCAGGGGGATTGGCCAGGTAGAGGGAGGCAACATACCTTACAGGAGTCAAGTCATTACCTGGGAAGCGGCCGTTGGATCCAGAGCTTCCCCACCCTCCACTCCCTCAATTAATGCTTGTTATGCAGATTAATCTTTTATTTTCCACAGCCACACAGGCACGCAGACGCTGCTATGACAAGGTCGCTGTTAAAGGGCCGGAAAGGACTTTCCCTGCATTGGCAGGTTTCACCTTTCCCGTAGCAATTCGTCACAACTTTGGCGGTTGCAGGCCTTGGGCGGAATCCTTTAGTCATCTACCTAAAATAGGAGGGGTGGGGGCGGTGACCCCCGCCCCCATTGTGGCGGCGATACTAGGGTTCCCGTTAAAGGGGTCTTAGGGGGAGGCATTGACCATACGCCCAGAGGTCGTCATTGCCCTCCCCCTCTAGCGGCGGCGAACAGGGGGGCGGGCTATCTGCTTGAACATATGTTCTCCAGAGCTAGCCCACTCCTCACACATGCTGGATAACCCTGAAAATTACCCAGAACCCCGGCTGGGGGGCTGGGAAGGATAAACGCCCAATGCCTGAGCCAAGGTCTCCCTACATCTGAATATTAATAAAGTTGTGGCCAATTTAATCCCATAGAACGTTGTCATGTGTCGTTATTTCCCTCAGGAGCTGCCCGGGGTTCGGGGGGACTCCGCCTGACCACGCAAAAGAATATAGATGTAGATATATAGATATTTCAATCCAGATCATGAAGCTTCTTGCTCACTTACCATGACGGACGGCGATAGTCATCTCGCTGCAAGAGCCGGCCAACGCTTTGGATCTGAACAAGACCAAAGTCATTGCGTTCAAGGGTCAGGAAAGGGAGGGAAGGAAGGAAGGAATTCTCCTTGCTCAACTTCGCAGCCTTAGGTTGTTTCAGGATCCAGACTGCTGTGGCCAGAAAATGCCTGTCCAAAGATTCCACCACTTTTTCAAATGGAAGCTAGTCTGCGATGATGTACCATCTGTGGGGCAGTGCCCTTAACAGTTCAGGGGATTGGGCTGGTGCATAGTATAAAGTCTAGCCTTCCTGAATGGCACCCACGCTTCTGTTTGTAGACTTGCTCCCTGTTGTCATCCGGATGCAGCTGCTCTTGAGCTCTCAAATGGATCGAGCCCAATATTCGCCAGAGAGTCTGAACCTTCAAGCTTCATGTGATGAAGGGAAGAGGGGTTGGCCCTGCCTACTCCATCATGTGTCCCTGTCACAACTTCATCACTTTACACATTTTGGGAAGGCAGATTTCTGCAATGGGGATCTGAGGCTACACCAGGAACGGGGGAAACTATGGCCGTCCACAGTTCGTTATACTACATCTCCCATCATCCTGGACAATTGGCCGGGCTGTCATGGGCTGATGGACGTCGTTGTACTTATTTAGAAGCAGAGAGAAAGGGCAAGCTAGTGGAAACAGAAGTGGGGAGGAGGGGCCCCCACTTTGGGATGGGGGACCACTGCTGGTCACTTACCCAAGGCCTATCCAAAATCTGGAGCCAGCATGGAGTTCATGTGATTTTTTAAAATAAGAATTCACCAAGATCAAATTCCTTAAGCATCCCTGTTCTGCTATGGGAGGACTTGCTGATGCGATACCTGTGGGTACTAGTGCACCTGCAAGAATCTCCTATGGCACCAACCAAAGGTCTTAGTAAATATCCCCTCAAAAATCCACAAGGCCCAAGAGACTGTTGGCTCAGTTCCTGTTTGGCTCGTCGTCTCCTACATTGGACACACCACTTTAAAGATGCCCACCTTTCAGTGGATACCGGGATCAGACCCCCATCCTCCCTTCCATTCTGAACAGATGAGAGAATCAAAGAGCTTCCCACTGTGAGGGAGCCTAGCGGAAACTGATGTAAGTGCCTTTTCCTCCACTGATGGGGTGGCATGCCTACACCATTTTATGCTCCTGACTCTCCTCCTGCTCTTTTAGATGTGGCAGCCATTTTGTCTTTTGCCATGCCCTCAAGACAGCCATTTAATGTTATTACACCCCGCCCACAGCAGCCATTTTGTGTTTTGCTATGACAAGACAGCCATTTTGTGTTATGCCACACACGCCACGGCAGCCATTTTGTGACTGGCAGCCACGACAACCGTCTCAAAATGTGCCCGCAGACTTTAAAAGATCGGCGACACCTGTGTTATGGACAATAATTTAACAGAGTGATCAATAAAGAAGCACGGTTTCGGGTTTTTAAAACTTTTAGTTTACTTCATTGATCAGTTCAGGTAGTAAACATTATATTAATAATAATTATAATAATTATAATAATAATTATAATTTTAATAAAATGGATATGTTTAAAAGGTTCTGTTCTCTTTGATCACCATGACCAAAAAAAAAAAAAAAAAAAAGTTCAACAGAAATGTACAAAACGAACAAACGAAAAAGCGGTACGGAACAGAGCAAGGCAAGGCGGGTGTCACAGAAGCAACAGCAACAAGCCGCAGTTTACAACATGGCTGCAACGTGTGAGGTGCGAGGGGAAGCCTGAGAAAGGCAAGAGGTCATCACACAGCACAGAGAACAACCTTCCCCCCCTCCTTCCAGGAAAAAAAAAAGGCATGCGGAGGAACTTGTGAGAACAAGCACAAAGCGTGTACCGTTGAATAGCAAACCACCGTTTGTGGGAGCAAATCAGGGTATTGGCACAGATATTGGCTCAGCACCTCCCTGGTGAGGCACAGTCTACCTTGGACCTCTCCAACCGACCAACCCACATGCTACTTGTGGAAGTTGTGGGCTTGCATCCCCATTGAGACTCTCTTAAGAACATTTAAGAACGGTCCTTGCTGGCTCAGGCTGCTGGCCCTTCCAAATCCAGACACCCGTGGGAAGCCCACGAGCAGGACCTGAGTGCAACATCACTCTCTCCTCCAGCGATCCACAGCGACTGGTTTTCAGAAGCACCCTGCCACCGACAGCGAAAGCATTGCCTCGAACACAGCACAGGGAAGAGCAGCGTAGCTCCCGGGCGGTTGCAAGGAAGTGCAGAAATGTGCAGGCAAACCTAGGAGAAGAAAGCGGCAAATCCATCGGCGTCCTTTGCTTTAGGCCAGGCATAGGCAACCTTGGCTCTCCAGATGTTTTGGGACTACAATTCCCAACATCCCTGACCACTGGCCCTGTTAGCTAGGGATCATGGGAGTTGTAGTTCCAAAATAATAATAATAATAAATTTTATTTATATCCCGCTCTTCCCAGCCGAAACCGGGCTCAGAGGGGCTAACACCAATAAAAATTACAATAAAATATAAAAGAAAGAAAAACCGTTAATTAAAATGCAGGTTAAAATACAATTTAAAATTTAAATGCAGCTTCATTTATCGCCCATAATCAAAACCATAAGGGGAGGAAACATATCCGCAGGGCCCTGGTCTCTTGTGACAGAGCGTTCCAACAAGTTGGGGCCAGTACTGAAAAGGCCCTGGCCCTAGTTGAGACCAGTCTAACAACCTTGTGGCTCGGGACCTCCAAAATGTTGTTATTTCGTGGATCTTAAGGTCCTCTGCGGGGCATACCAGGATAGGCGGTCCCGTAGGAGACCATCTGGAGATCTCCAGATAGGAGACATCTGGAGAGCCAAGGTT